>JANRGW010031600.1:38419-51271 GCA_024733675.1 Psilopsiagon aymara | reverse complement strand
CTTGGAGCAACTGCTCCAGTGGAAGGTGTCCCTGCCCGTGGCAGGGGTTGGAGCTGGAGGAGCTTTGAGGTCCCTTCAACCCAAATCATTTGGTGATTGTGAGCAGAGTGGGGATCATTTCAAAGTCTAAGTGCCGCCTGTGGGCCAGGCCCTTGACTCCTATTGGGGTACGGGTGGTCCCTGAGTGGCTGAGCCCCTGTGCTGGGGACCTACTGCGGCAGTGACTGCTGCCAAATGCAACTGTCCATCCGCAGAAAATCCCTGCAGCTTCCTCAGGAGAGCTCTTCCTGCTCCCTCTCACTGTCCCAGGGCTGAAAACCCTCCAGGGATAGATTTTCCTTGTGATGAAGCAGCATCCTTGAGAGGCCAGGTCTAGATCCGGTAAGAGAGAGAGCAGGCAGGAGCTCTGAGCCCTGAGGAGAGGGCACAGTGACTGAGGAAAGCTAACCAGAACCATTAAAGCAAGGAAACTAAGAAGCCCTTTCCATCTGCTGCCAGCTGGTACATAGGTAAAAGATAAGTCACCATTTGGAACTGGTCCTAATGAAACCTTACCTTGTTTTTCTGAAACAAGACACAGTCGCTTTTCTCCTGATGGTTTCTTCTGGGCAGAGCAGAGCAGAGCAGAGCAGAGGTGGGATGGAAGTGTGTGTGCACACACGGCCATACCTCAACCACCCATCTTATGCTTTTCCCCAAGGAAATCTCCTCCCAGTGTTCTATTTGCAGAAGTATTGCTCAAGAGGTTGAGTACAACTGCAAGAAGCTGGGGAAGAGGATACGGCTCTAACGGGAGGACAGGAGAGCAAATGATTCCTTCCCTCTGCTCTCCATTGCCTCTCCTGCTTAGAAAATGACCCGTTATTAAAGGAAAAATCCATTTCCTTTCTCCCCCCCCTCCCCGGGTAACCCCTTTGGTGCTGGCTGTGCAGTGCTGTCTTTTGATAAAGGCACCTTTGGAAAGCACTGATGGCCCAAAGCACAATGCCCCAATGCCTCCTATTTACACCTGAGATTAGCGCTGCTGCATCCCTCCTGCCCTCAGCCCCAGAACTACCCCAGGGGCTACAGCAGCAGCATGGGGAGAGCAGGAACCACACGAGGCTCTGCACCATTGGCCACGTGAACACACACACACACACACAGAGGACTCATCCGGCCACGTGCTGCCCGTGTGCCTTCCATCACACTGCGTACTTGGCCATGTCACTCTTATCAAAGACAACTTTGGTTGCAAAGTAAATGGCTACGAGGCCGAAAGCAGCAGCTGACACCATGTAGGCAGTCACTGACTGTGTAAACTGGACGATGGAGCCCATGAAGAGGGAGGGGACAACCTGAGAGAGGAGGAAGGCACTGTCCAAAATAGCCAGGTCCAGGCAGATCCCTCGGCCAGGGGCCACCGAGTCCGATTCTCCCACCATCATCCTGAGGGAGACATCGCAGGAGGAGCTGACGCACAGAGCTGAGCTGGCAGCCGGGGCCGGGGAGGAAGAGGAGGAGGAGGAGGAGAAGAGGCTCCCAGTGTGTCCATTCTGGTAAGGCAGCTTCTGGCTGGGAAGCAGCCCTTTGGAGAAGGATTTCTTGTCCAAGCGAGCTTCCTCCTCTTTGCTCTTGTATTTGTGCAGGAACACCTAAGGGAAAGAAGGAGCACGTGGGGAGGAGCCCAGCAAGCGAGGGGGGACCCCACTCTTTGCACAAGACAGAGCCCCGCTGTGCCTTGTGTGCGATGGGTCAGGCTGACATAGGATCTCCATGGGAGAGGGGCTCCAGGAGCCGCCCTGATGGTCCCCAGGAGCCAGCCCAGCTCTTCCTGCCTGCCACGGCGTGCAGAGCAGCCCTGACTCGCCAGGGGATGTGGCCAAGCGGTGCCTTGGTCGTGCTGGAGCCCAAAGCCAGCCCAGGTTCTGCCTGGGGACACTGCCCTGAGCTTCCTCAGGTCACCTGCCCCTCGTCACCTCCTCAGTGGGTGCCAAGGGAACCAGCGCAGCTCACCCCATCCTGAACCAGCCGATCCCGCAGGACCGGCGCCCACTGTGGACGCATCCCGAAGCCGAGGGGACTCCCATACAAACATGAGCGTTTAGAACTCAATGGGCAGTCACGGCGCACAAAACCTGCACAGGACACCCAAGCGCTGGTCTGCGTGGGGCAGAGCAGATAAGCAAGGCCATGGGAACCCGCTCTCCACGTGGGGAGGTTGAGCCAACAAAGCCAAAGGGGGCCATGAACGTGTCTGAGAGCAGAGAGCATCCTCCCTGCTGCGAGGGGCTTGCCACAGCCTGGCCACAGCGAACGGAGCTGGGGCAGGAGCGTGGGCACCCCAGGCCCTGCTGCAGCCCACCCCAAAGCTGTCAGCGGCCTCGGCACCCCCCCAGCCCTGCCCCTGTGTGTCAGCCTCTGTTCATGCTGCCCCAGGCCACGGCTGCAGCCCCGGGGCACAAAGAGCTTCAGCTTCAATCACAGAGCAGAAACCAGATGAAAAGAACCTCACTGAAGGGCAACCTCCCTCCAAAGGCTTTACCTGGGCTCTGCTCCGCTGCTCACTGCTCCCTTCAGCTCTTTAATTCATGACTTCACGCTCCAATGCAGCAGTCCAGGACCGGCACTTATCTTCCGTGGAGCTTAAAAACCCTCCTGCATGCCTGCTATTGCCATCAGGCTTCAAAGCAACTCCAAACCCAGCACAGAAAGGGCATTGTGTGAGCCAAACGAGGATGTCCCCCTCAGCTCCAGCCCTTCCCATCTGACACTGATGTTCTCAAAGCCCGCTCAGCCGCCCTCAAGGCTCAGGCCATGTTTTCTTGGTTGGGACTTGAGAGATACAAGTTCTGGCAGGGGGGTGAACGCCAAGTGTGGAGAATTAATCTAAATCCAGAGCAAGTGACTTAAATCCGTACTCATGGGAATGAGCTTAGTGAGAACTTCTGCTCTAAAATCACCCCTTGCAACAGGATACAACCACAGGAGGCACAGGAGCCTCCATCAACAGCTTCATCTCAGAGAGCCATGGAATGGTTTGGGTTGGAAAGGACCTTATGTTCATCCAGTTCCAACCCCCTGCTATGGGCAGGGACACCTCAAACACTGCCAGGGATGGAGCATTTACCACGTCTCTGGGGGACCCATCCCAGTGCCTCAGCACCCTCACAGGGAAGAACTTTATATCCAACCTGAACTTGCCCTGTTTCAGTCTGAACCCATCACCCCATGTCCTATCACTGCAGTCCCTGATGAAGAGTCCCTCTCCAGCATCCTTGTAGCCTCCTTCAGACCCTGGAAGCCGCTCTGAGGTCTCCAGGCAGCTTCTCTTCTCCAGGCTGAACAGCCCCAATGCTCTCAGCACAGCTCCATACGGGAGCTGCTGCGGCCCCTGAGCATCCCCATGGCCTCCTCTGGCCTTGCTCCATCAGCTCCGTGTCCTTATGTGGGGGACACCAGAGGTGCACACAGTGCTGCAGGGGGGCACTCACAAGAGTCCCCTCTGGAGCTGCTGGGCAGTGGTGGGAACAGGGAACCCAGCAGTCCCTGCCCTGCAGAAGGTGGGAACGCCCCCCTGCATCCCCACCAAGCTTCCAGGTGCTGTCAGGACACGCAGACGTCTTCCTCCTGCCCTAGGTGAGGTTCAGGGGCCATGCTAAGGAGAGGGCATGCAGAAGACAGTGACTTACGCAGGCTGTGCAGAGCGGGGAGCTCCAGCGGAGGTGGCCCTGAGGCTGCCGCCAGCGGTCCCGCAGGGGGGGCAGCAGCAGCCACTGCGGATGCCCCTTCTGCTGCTTCACTTCAGGAGCAGTGGTTAAAGATAGGGGAGAAAACAAAGAAAGTAAAAAAGGGGAGGGAAGAGAGGAAGCAGGAACGAGGGAATGAGGGGAGGCAAACAAAAGGGATGAGAGCTTTCAGCAGGAGGAGAAAAGAGGACAGAAATGGGGCAGATGGGGAATTTGCTGCCAAAGGCACTTTAGGATCTACCTCTTTGGGGTCTCCCTGCAGCCTGCTGCAAAGTGCTTGGTGAAGCGAGGAGGAACTTTCAAGGCAGGGCAAAAGAAAGCAAACCCATCTGTACCGCACACCTCACTGCACTGGCGTCCAGATTCACACCCTTTATTTCTCTTGGAGCGAGGGGAATAGGAAGGACCTCAGTTTTCACTGTACTGCTCTTCATGCTGTGGACAACAACTGCAAAGCAGGACCTCGAAGGGAGCAAAATGAGGGGCTTAGCACATCTTGGAGCTGCAGATGTGACTTGGCTGCAGAATGCACACTGCTGGAACTAACCTGCAGCACTTTCCCTAACAACACGCAGGACACAGAGGAACACAAGACATCCCTTTTGAGACACCAAGCCCAGCTTGTTTCTCCCATCTGACCCACTCCCCACTTCTTAAACCTGCATAACACTTGCTGTGAGCAGGGGATGCCTAAGCAAGGAGATGCCAAACTCTCTTATCAACTCCATTTCAGATGAATCTCCAGAGAAGACGCAGCCTGGAGACAAGAGGCCCACGTGGAAATCCTTTGCACACAGGCACGTGCTTCTCTCCCACGTGCTGAACTGGCTGGCCAGGCTGTCCTCACAGCACCCTGCCCTCCGGAGCTGATCCCTACCTGTTTCTCATGGTGGTACAGCGACGCCAGTGTGTATGGCAGGATCTGGAGTGCAGAGAAGGTGAAGCCTGTCAGAGCAGCAGAGATGGTGACAACGGTGACGCTGTGGGAGAGGCACATGACGATGGCAGCCCCAGGGAAGAACACCACGCTGCTCAGGTACACCGCGCGCGCCCCGAAGCGCGTCACCATCCGGTCCATGATTGTCGAGAAGAAGATGGATGTGATGCACTGCAGGAAGAGGCCCAAACTGCCCATGCGGACCCCTGCAGAGAAGCAGAGGTGGTGAGGCTGCACCCAGGCTTCACCCAACACATCCCAGGCTTCACAGCCACGCTGCAGCCCCCACCCTCCACCAGCAGCGAGTATTTCCCACGCATGCTCCTGGGTACAGCAGCTGAACCAGAGGGGCAACGGGAGATAGGAATCCAAACGCCATCCTTGTCTTTGGAAGCTGTTTGCACCTCTCTGCTCTTAAGCCAGCATCTGTCACCTGCTCATGAACCAGGATCTGTTGTTATCTGATGCCAAAACCAGCAACAGAATGAAAGGAACAAGGAATTGTGCTTAAGCCAAGGTAAAGTATACACCATGCACTGAATGACTGCAGTATCCGGTAGCAATCCGGACCTTACCCTTTGCAAAGCTCTATCAGATTTCAGGGAATTAAACCCATTAACTCTTTGGAGCAAGGATCATTACTCAACATATGTTTCTGTGACAGCCAGCACAATGGAGCCCTGACCTGCTGGGAGCTATACAGTGCAAGTGTTAAACAATAATTAAGCTCGCTCTAAGTTAAACAGACACTCAGCACAAAGAGGCAGTGTACTGCAGAGCTCACAGAGGCAGCGAGTGGAAAAAGAGAGGGCAAGATGTGCAGCTGGAGGAGGAGGAGGGCCAGGAGGGTGCCTCCAAGAATAAAAGACTTAGATCCGGCAGAGAAGGGCCAGGAGCCAGGCAAGGCTCTGGCAGCACACAGCAGCCAGCACGGGACAGCAGGCAACAGGAGCAAGCAGGTAACGTGCTGCAGTGAGAGTATCCTGTGATGTGGACGTGGCAGCTACAGACTGCAGGGGTGAGCACTATCAGAAAGCATGGAGAAAGGGGTGAGAACTGGGGAAGCTGCCTGAGGGCTCCCCAAATAGAGATGTGAGATGGGAATCTCACAGTAGAACAACTGCAATGTTGTTGTGCGTTACCAGCAGAGCTGAGCCCATTCCAGCTCCCACTGACTGCTCCTGTCCCAGGGAACAGAGGCTGCAGCCTTAGAGCAGCTGCTTCACTTCTCACCTTCATCGTAGTGGCGCCTGGCATCCGTGCCTGGCTTGGCCCTGGGGACACCGTGGTACAGCCCTTCCCCAACAAAGTCTGTGTAGAACAGCATGAAAGTCATGAGTGCCATCCAGCTGCAGAGCTCGGCCACGAACAGGCGCCGGATGACCTTGGGGATGCGGCAGTAGAGGCTGTGAAGCCGCGGCACCAGCGTGCAGAGGTTCCTCAGTGCCTGCATCATGTGCCTGGCCTGCAGGAGACACGAGCTCCTGGAGATGTGGCAGGAGCAGCAGGCAGGGGGTGAGGGTTTAGGGGGAGCATCCTTCAGTGCTGGGCCATCCAGAGCATCTGCCTGGGTGGCTGCCTCCTCTGTCACAAAGAGCGTGGCCAGCACACAGCCGAGGAAAATGATGGCAAGGAGGCTGAAGAGGCAGGTCTCCTGGCCTCCCAGGTACGGGGCCAGAAAGCTGCCACCCCAGTCTATGGCTGGAAGCAGGTAGCCGATGCAGCCCCCCAGGCTGATCATGAAGGCATACATGGAGAAGGCCTGGCGGCAGTTGTCTGGCTCCTGGAAGAGGTCTGAGAGCAGAGCCTCCAGTGGGGTGAAACAGACCTGGCCACAGAAGTCCAGTAAGCTGATGCCCAGGATGAGGAAGGCAATCTCCAGAGGACGAGGGTTGAGGGCAAACAGGCTGGCCAGGCTGCTGGCATGTGGGATCACGAAGAGGCTGAGCAGGACTCCCAGGCAAAGCATCCAGATGAAGGGTCTCCTCCGGCCATAGCTGCTGTGCCAGTGGTCACTGGCAGATCCTATCAGCGGGACAAAAACCAAGCCAAGGACAGGTCCTATCCCTGGACAAGAGAAAGAGGTGGTGTTAATGTCAGGAGCACACCGCTCTGTATGCACTGCAAAGAAATAGCCTGGGGCAGTTCAGGGCATGCTTCACTGGGACACAGCCCCCTTCTCCAGAAACAGGCTGCCCTTGATGTGACAGTAGAGACCCCCCTCAGAGACAAAGCCCCCACGCCCTTATTTGCCCTCCAGACTCAAAGAAGTACTTCAAAGGTGAGAGAAAAGCTGCCTACCCAAAACCATGGTCATGAACTTCTCCTCTACTCCCACTTCCAGCAGCAGCGGAGGCACGTAGGTTATCCCTGCAGCCAGGCAGACCTCCAGCCCGAACGTCAGGGAGTTGACCAGCAGAAGCTGGGTCTTGCTGTTGTGGAAGAGCATGCTGGCCCCGGCTGCCTGCCCCGTGCTGGCCCCGGCTGCCTGCCCCGTGCTGGCCCCGGCTGCCTGCCCCGTGCCTGCCCACAGCCCTAGTGCCAGCGGGCTGCGGTGCTCCGGCTGCAGCACAGCCAGGGCTGCCCCACAGGCCAGGTCTGGAGCTTCCCTGCCGGCTTTGCTGCACAGATGCTGTCTCCCATCTTTAGCGAGGGGGAACGAAGTGCCTTTTCCTCTTCCTCTTTGTGCAAGATGTGGCCGCAGTGATGTTGAGTCCAGGCGTGGGCAAGCACGGATCCCACTCCAGGCTTCCCCTTCTGCTCACATGCTGTGCTCTGTGAGAAGAGAGAGCGTGTGAGACACAGCAGGGTCCAGGGCAGGGGAAAGGGCTAAAACCTGGCACCATGCAGAAGCATCATCGCTGAAAGGGACAGTCACACAGGAGGGTGATGAGAGGATTAAGAGACAGCCACATCAGTGCCGGGTTCCTGTCCAAGGGCTTGTGACAAGTGTCAGCCATGGTTTGGGGAAATGCAACTCTGCCTTTGGGCTAAGGGAGCTCTGGTGTCCAGCCACATCTCAGAGATGGGCAGTTGCAGCAGACAAACAAAGGATTTAGGATCCCCTCTCCCAGAGAAATCAATTAGAAGCCCCTTCAAGGCTCAGGGCTGCAGTCACACAGGGTCATCCCCAGAGACCCACCCCACTGCCTAATGACAGCGCATCATCCGCACTGCTCCGCAGGCTCCCGGGGGAGCAGTTTCACCCAAATCCCATCTCCAGCCCAAGACAGGGCACAGGGAACAGATGGTGCCTCCATGGAGTTTCACAAACAAACCTGACCCACTTTAGCCTCATCTAACAGTGAACGGCAATTACCTTACTCATTAGGCTGAGTCATTTACTTGCCCTGTAACATGCTCCCTCTTTCCAGCCTTCTGCAGAGGGGAGAGGCCACCAGAGCAGGACAGGGGCTAAGCAGCTAAGGCAAGAGTAAGCAGATGCCTCTTTGTAACCTGTTAGGACCCTGCCACAATGTCAGTCACCAGCACTTAGTCCACCAAAGTCTTGCTAAAAGCCCCTACTGGTCTGTGGCTGTGCTAGGGAAGGCAGAGTGGGTTAGCAAGACACGAAGCTCCTTCCCAGCCACTGACTCAAGAGCGAACCAAATTGCTGCCTAGTTCTCAGGATTCATGTTCCCACTTTGCACAGAAGCTTCAGCCTCCTGTGCCTCCACGGTGCTTTGGGTCCTGCGGGAGGAGGAGGCTGAACACAGATGAAAAAGAGGTGAGACTCCAGTGGTGCAGCCTGGTGGCCCTCCAGCTCCTTTGCCTTCATTACAGGGCAGAGGAATGGGAACAGGGAACACCCCCAACACTCCCCTTCCTCCTCAGCAGCGGCTGAGCCAGCGGTGCTGGACCACAGCCGTGCCGCAGCTACACTGGGCAGAGAGAAAACCCCATGTGAACACCAAACGCGGCGCCAGTGAGGGTTCCCTAACCTCACAGATGCATTTGATGCTCATCACTGCACAAGTGAGCAGACAGGTACAGCTGGGACAGCTTCTGCATTCTCCCTTTTCCTTCCCCTCTTCAAATAAGCCCCATGGAGATGAGTGGGTGAGGATGCGCGGCGATGAGGTTGCTACAGAGGTGCAAGCATCGCCCCCTGCCTCTTGCTGCTGCAGAGGGGAGGCACCTCCTGAGATCAGGAGCTGATGGACTGCCAATGACATGCAAAAAGGACTGATTATTTTCCTTCCTATCTCTCAGGTCCCCCCCTCCCAACAGCTTAGACCCTAACTGGCACAACAGATACCTCCTTGTAATAAGTGTGAACATTCAAATGACTTGCCCAAGGTCAAACAGCAAGGGAAGGCAGGCGGGAACAGCAACAGTTTTCCTTTCATCACCAGACATGGCTTCAAAGGCGCGCTCGGAGGCCCCAGACATGCTAAGCCTCACTTCAGATGCACTCTATCTGCAAGGGCTGGGGGCAGCAACCACTGTCCTCAGATGTGGGCCACACACAGGATGCTCAGCCCTGCTCATGGGTGATGGGTCTCCAGCTGGCTGACAGCCCTGGGATAGGAATCCAAGCTCCAGCAGCACAAGCCTTGGTGCTCTTGGCTACAGGGAGCAGACTCACAAGCCAGAATGAACCGAGCCACCATCGCTCTAAGACAGACCTGGGAGGGAGATGTAATGTCTACTGAGTGCTGCAGTCCAGGTTCTGGAGGGCTCAAGGAGGGGGCTTATCCCAAGGTAAACTCCAAACATCCAATAGAAGATGTGTGTTTTACACACACACAGAGGACTAAAGAAGTCCCCGTGCACCCAGAAGCAACAGTCATGCACAGACAGAGATGAGAAGCTGCCACCAGCAACCAAACTGCAGCTCCAGGTGAGCCCTTTCCTGCTCAAAACTGCGTTTGGTGCCAACCCCCATCATCGCATTGGTTTTCACTTTGTTCACAGCACACAGGGAGATGCATTGGCTGAGCAGGATCAGAAACAGCAGCGCAGGCCAGGGAAGGGTCCACCTGTGAGGGCGGGGGCAGAGGGATGGGAGAGGAAGCTTTGGGAGGTGCTGCAGGAAGGGAGGCAGAGGCCAGGACTCACCTCCCGCAGGCAGCGCGGTCCGAGCGGACCCCCGGCTCCTCGAGCTGCTCCCCGAGGTCCCGCAGCGCTCGGGAGCGGCTCTCCGAGCGGTCGGGAGCAGAGGTGGAACCCGAGCAGGTACACACAGGGTTTGGTTTCAGGGCCCTCCCTGGTGGGGTGTGATCAGCACAGGGGCCACGCCTGCGCTGGGCAAACACAGGCACCAGCGCGGCGATGCCGCTGCGCCCGGAGCGCGGCACCTCGCTGATGCGCGGGGGCTGCACCGGCAGCGGTCAGGGCACGGAGTGGTATTTGCTGGTTAAAGATGAGACGTTCCCTGCAGCTTTGCCTCTAAGGGACAGCCCCGCGGCACGAGCAAACGCTTCGTTTAAGCCTCCCATGTCCCCCGAGACAATTCCTCCGGCAGGCTACGGGCTGGTTTGGTTCTGGAGCTCTGTAAGCTTTGTCTGGCTGTGGAAGGAGTCAGTTACCGCGTCCTGGGCGGGGGTCCTGCTCTAACAGCAGCATTTACACCTCACACACAAGGGAGGTGGCAACAGCCTGCCCAGCCCGGTGGGATTTGGCATCTTGCGATGGGGAGGTCCTTCCACAGCCAGACAGGGGCTGGTTCGAAGGCTGCAGCACAACAGGAACGTCTTCCCTCCGGCCTCAGTTTCCCCCAACTTGTACAATAGGGACAATACAGAGCACAATGAAAAGCCTCTTGCCACAGATCCTCCCCAGAAGGGACACGGAGCCCTCCTTAGAAGGGCTCCTGCACACAGAGCAGAAGGGAGCCACACGTGGGGGCTCCTTCACAGCTGCTCCCTGAGCCGTCGTGCCACGGGGACATCATCTGCTGCGAGCTGATGATGCCTTCCTCTGCTCTTCCTCTCTCGGTCCCTGAGGAAAGGTAAAGCATCTTTAACCACTGGCTTTGAAACGTGAAAACCTTTTCCTGTCCTTCCTCTGCAGAGAAACAGCAGATCAACCCCGAGAGGCCGGTCCAGCTGGCAGCAGGTAGGAGGCGGGCCCCGGGACAGGAGCAAAGCAGCAGAATGGAGTACAAAGGCAAAGTGAGGAGAGGGCTCTGCTCCCCACCTGCACACAGGAACCTCTCCAGCAAGGGCAGCCAAAGCAGAAAGCACTGCACCTCCTGCAGCCCCGCACCTTCTCTCCTCTGCTCTCTCCCCTTGCAGTGCCTAGAAGGGCAGGGGGAAGCAGGCAGCGTGCCCCTGCGGAGCGCAGCTCGCCCGGCAGCGCTGACAGGGAGCAAGAAGGGGTGAAACCCAAAGGGCGCTTCCCAGAGCCCGTTCCTCTAAAGGCAGAGCAGCCCCAGGCTGGAGTCACGCGTTTCCCCTGCTCAGAGCTTGCTCCCTGCTCAGTGCTCCCGGGCCCCACATGAGGAAGCCCGGGATGCGCATGCCAGAAGGCAGCAGCAAGTGCACAGGCACGCACTGGAACCAGCACGGGATGTCCTGGAGATGTCAGCTGGACGGACCCACTCATGCACAGCAGCACCAGCACAAGTTCACTTCCCATTTCCTTTCTGCCAGGGCAGACGTGGCTATGAGCACCCTCATGGGCGGACCCTGAGGCTCATCTTTCACTTCCAGAAGAAACAAACCCGCAAATCCATGGAGAAAGAGGGCTATGTGCACTGATGGACATGCACAAGCAGAGGCTGGAAGCAGTCCCCCCTCCTCCCCGTCTTTCCAGTGTAGGATCTTACACGTAACCACCTATAGACAGTGCTGAGATAGAACGAAGCTTGAGGGATGTGGCAGAGAAAACCTCATTTATTCCTCAGAGAAATCCATATCCTGATACTCCATAATCCTTCCAGTCTCTCATGTGGATGCAGAAGGGCCACGAGGTGTTATTAAACGCGGTAGCAGCCCCTCTGATTTATGACAGCTGTGCACCTACCCCACGGTTCAAACAGGCACTGTAATGATCACACAGCGGAGAACTGGATTCATCAGCTACCTGCGGCCTGCCAGGGCTCTGAAATAACCTGAGCCCTGTCTTATATGAGGAAAAAATGACCCCACAAAAGCCTTTTCCTTAGCAAAGGCAAAGCCTTGGCTTTTTGGAGAAGGTGGTACCGGCCAGTGTGGAGATGGTGGGGATGTGGGGGGCTCCAGCCCAGCGCTTCCCAGGTGATACAGACCCTCATCACCACAGGCTGGGTGCAGAAGCCTATTCCCCCTCGGGCAGCAGAAGGAAGGGAGGGAGGGCCAAGGGTATTGCCAGCCTTTGGCTTTCCATTCACAACCACAACGGTCCAATTCCAACCTTCCAAGGGGCTCTTTCTGAGGGTTATTAATTCCCCACTCGCTGGAAGCCCTTTGGAAGAAAGGGTGGGAGAGAGCACAAGCGCAAGTGCTTAGGGAAGGGCTGTTCATCCAGTGCCAGATCCTTTCACAGCTATCAGTGTCCATTCACTGCAGCTGAATGGGAAATACACCATGGAGAATAGCTCTGGCAGGCCCGGCGGGACGAAATGGAACCCTCACCTGACCTCTCCTGACCCTCTCCCCTTCCCCCCCTCCCTTCCTAAATCTCCTTGACCCCATTCCCAGTGTGGGGAGAGGGGAGCGCTCATTAAGCAGGGATGGAAGAAGGGCGATTGAGTCCCTCTGAATTAACTCTGCACTTCCTTTGAGCTCCATTCTATCAGCTCAGCTTAGGGGAAGAGCAGCAGTGAGTGGAAATGCCCTGGGTGGGAACAAGGAAGACCCAGTTTGGTTCAAAGGGTTGCAGCTGACTTTGGCAGGACCAGGGATGGGTTCTTTCCTGCCACGCTGCAATGTTTCACTGTAGCATCCTTCAATGCCATAAGGCCAAGGGAACTGGTTCCCATCTGCAAAGCTTTCTTCCAGGTTCCTTCAGGTAAAGGTGTAGCTGTGAGGGCCAGTGGCCTTAGCTCTGATTGACCAGCAGCAAAGAGCAGTCGGTTCCAGCCTCCTCCTCCTCACCTTGTGGGTACAAACAGGAATCTGTCTCTGTCTTTGCTGACAAGGGGGAATGGCTTTAACTGCCAGAGGGGAGACTGAGATGAGCTCTTGGGCAGAAGCTCTCCCCTGTGAGGGTGCTGAGCGCTGGCACAGGGTGCCCAGAGAAGCTGTGGCTGCCCCATCCCTG
>JANRGW010031600.1:0-28584 GCA_024733675.1 Psilopsiagon aymara | reverse complement strand
GGGGCAGCCACAGCTTCTCTGGGCACCCTGTGCCAGCGCCTCAGCACCCTCACAGGGAAGAGCCTCTGCCCAAGAGCCCATCTCAGTCTCCTTTCTGTCAGGTTAAAGCCATTCCCCTTGGCCTGTACCTACAGGCCCTTGGCCAAAACCCATCTCCAGGTTTCGTGTAACCCCTTTAGGCACTGGAGCTGCCTTCAGGTCTCCGCTATAGAAAAGGCACTGTAAAAGTTAGGTGCTACTCAAATATTTCAGTATCTGAGTATATATATTTTAATACTCATATTTTCCCTTTCCTGAAGCTGTGATAACTATATTTACACACTCTGCCAAGCACTTGGCAACTTGTTGATAAAGGCTCCAGGTGGTGCAATGAGTCTTTAGTGCGATAACCTCTCCAAATTCCAGCCACTCTGTCCCCCCATGGAAAGAAAGCAGTGGTGGGCGCTCGCTGCAGGGGAGCACAGCCCCAACTCCTCACCAAGAACTTCCACTCCTCCCTACTCGGGTCCTCTGTCCTTCCACACCATTACACATCTCATACCTACCAGTGACAGCTCCCACAGCTGAGCAAGACCAAAAGAGGAGGCCATTCCTGAGCCTTCCTGTGTGCTCCTGTAACTCTTCCACTGACCAGCCAAGGACTTCGGAGCACGTTATACGCGTTGCTGTTGTTGAGCCATCGTGGGCATCTAACCAGATTAATTTATCAAAAGAGAGAAATAGAGTCAACTGCCATCTCAGCTGCTTGTCCCTGATTAGATCAGAGCAGAGATTTGCCCTTGTCTTATCTAGAGCTCATGTGCCCGGCCAAGCAGAGCTCCTGGGATGGGCTAAAGTGTTGCCAGGGGTTTGGGATTGGGACATGGCAAATAGAACAAGGAGCCAGAGAGCAAGAGAGCCCCTCAGCTTTACCCTGGGCACAGGGGGCACTGTGACAGCTCAGCCGCTCCTGCTGAGAGAATGCACAATCCTCACCTCCTCTGAAGACCTTTAACCCTCTGCAGAGGGGGTTTCATCGTGCTCGGGTTGACTCTGGCAGCCACAACAGCCCCAGATTGGCCAAAGGTAGCTCGAAGCCCATTTTGTGCCTGATGACAGAACCCTCAAGTCCTGAACCCGATTGCTGAGTCACAACACAAACCTTCCGGTCTCTGTAAGCAGAGAAAGCAAAGCCATGGCCAGCACCCCACCCAGGGAGGTTCGGAGTCACTATTGACACAGCACTCCCATACCAAGGTGGGAAAGCTCAGAGAAATGCAAAGCAGAAACGTACTTTAGTGGTGCTTAGTGCTGTTGCCTCGAGAACAGATTCACACCCGATGCTTGGGGCTTTTAGAAGGCTCTTTCTTGACAAGCCAACAGCTCCAGACTTCTCGTGCCATGAGCCCAAAAGATGGGCTTTGTGTAACTTGTGCCTAATGCACCTTGAAAGAGAAAAAGCCCCTGGAAGAAACCAAAGCAGCGCCAGGCTGTGCAGGGTGTTTATGCTGGAGGCAGCCAGAGCAGGCGGCTGCACTTTGGGGCTTATCTTCTCTCGCTGTCTAAACAGGAAATGTATTTTTGTCTCCAGCATTTCAGGAGAAGCCACCAGACTAAAACGTTCAGAACGTGGGGTGCCAAAAAGGAGCCTTTCAACTCCCTCCCCAGCCCCAAGCCATGGTGGCTGGGAGGCAGAGCAGCAGCGATGGCTGTAACCCTGAGGAGAGCAGCATCGCAGGGCACCAGGGTCCTCCAACCACGCCAAGGAGGCAAATCAAGGGGTGGAAGTGGGGCTGTGTGTGCAAAACTGCCACAGGCAGCAGAACCGAGGAGGGAGAATGTGGGGCAGGGGAGCTACAGAAACTACAGAGGCTGCATTTGCCATTGTAATGGGGGTTCCTTGTAGAGGTGCCACCTCCCTGGAGCGATGCCGGGCTGCAAGGTGCCTGCTCCTGAAGACTCAAGGACATGAACTTGCTTCCTCTCCAACAGCAAACATCCTACAGGTTTACTACCTCCTACTAACGGTGCAAGAAGCTGGTTTTCTCCATGCAAGACTGCAGGAGGACACTGTAGCAGCACTACACTGGCTTGGCATAGTTTTTAGCTCCCCCAGTTCGGCTGTAAGGTTCACGATAGCCTCGAAGTTGTGGATTCAGTGAGATGGGGCTTTTTGTTATTGTTTTCTGTTTCTTCTTGAACAGATCCATCTGGAAACGTCTTTGGCCCCAGACTGCCAAAACCAAGGGCAGTTCATCTGGGTTTCTTTCATTTGAGACTTAAACAATCTCCTGGGTTTTGAGACTCTGCACAGTCCATCTCAAAGTGGAAGAGTGGATTTGGTCAGAGAGCTCATCTTGTTTGGTCAGGAGATGGGGTCACTGTGTACCACTTACTGGATTCCAAGGCCTCTGCAGCCAAGCAAACAAAGCTGCTCCCTGGTCAGAATCTTTATTGATACTGGAACAGCTCCCACTGTTTGCTGTGAGTGTCACCATTCCTGTCCCTGCAGGCAACGCAGGAGGAAAGAAGCTGGCCCTGCAACTGCGTGTGCGAGCACTGGAAAGCCGGGTTTGGAATAGGGCACAGCTGCTCTATTTCCAGAGTGCAGGACAAGCATTTCAGCATTCCCCCTGCTGTTCCCTGGGCCGCATTCTTAACCTCGGCCTCTTCCAGCTCCTTTCGCCACACACAGCATCACAGTCAGCTGCCTTCTCTGCCTTTCGGTTCTGAGCTGTGCCACCGGCCAAGCAAGCTGTGGCTGCCCCTCGCTCTGCCAGGGGGATGCTGCAGGACATCCTTGTATGGATGGACAGGGAGAAACAGCAGCAGAGAACCCAAACAGTTTCACTCAGGGGAAGCTCCGGAGGAACTAAACAGCTCCGCTCAATCCTCTTCCCTGCCATTGCTTTTGCTGCTGTCAGCTCTGGTGTGCAGGGAAGACTGAACCTGCCCCTGTAGGAGGGAAGCACTGCTCTGCTCTGGTCCCCTGCCCCAGAGCAGCCACGCTCCAGCTCTCTGAACCTCTGCCTACCCTGAACTTTAATCCTCAGCACTGCACACCCCAGTGAGCTCTTTAACCCTCTGCACCCCAGGGACAGCCAGGCACCACTTTGGGAGGCCACTGTAAAGATAAGGATCACTTTGCACCACTTTATTGTGCAACCTACAACACATGTCTGCTACCACCTGCCTCTCCTCTCCTAACGCATCACTCCTGAGCCCTCTCAGTCCCTTCCTGAGGCAGCCTGAGAGACGCCGGGTTGGGAAGGGTCCCACTGTCCTCAGCTGTAGCTCCAGCATTAGGAAACTGCTCACATCCTGCCCACTTCTAACCCTTAACCCAAAGGGGTTCTATTTCACTGAAGCCAGAATCATCACCATGGGCAAAGTAGACAGCTCCAGCATCAGTTTACCATTTCCAGCTCCCAGGATAAGGTTTGGGGGTTTTCCTTCTGAAACAGCCTCTTCTTATTCAAATCTGGGCAGAGAAAGCTGCCTCTGCTCGAGCTTGTTCCCACCCTGCATGTTTGGTACCTGCAACTTCAAGGTACTCTCTGCCTTGCCGCCCTTAAGTTCTGGCTAAGCTAGAGACAAAGCAATGGCATTTCCTTCTGATCCGGGTGCCAAGGAAACTGTCAGCTCCCATTCAGTCTCTAAGCCATTCCCTGCAACACATTTGCTCAGTCGCTTGCAAATGATGCACCCCATGAGCCATCCACTCGATTTCCCAGGACAGCTTCAGCGACCAGCGAGGGCTGCGGGACGAGGTGGGTAACGGATGAAACCAGGGGCCCTGGTATGCAGGAGGCTCATGACCTTCACTGAACAATAACTTACTAATGCCAGTTCCTCAACTAGATGAAAAAGCAGGTCTTGCTGCTCGTCGCACGTGATTTCATCAATACTTATTTGCAAAGGGACATAAGCTCCTCATCCTTGACTAAAGCAGGGCCTAAACAATGAGAAATGCTGCCTTTGACGGCAAATCCAAACCCTTTCTGCAGGCCACAGCACTCAGCTCACACTGGACGTGTCCCAAGGCTTGTTCTGACAGTGCCTTTGGCTTTTCTGCTGCACTCACCTCTTTTTCTCCCCATTCCACATAGCCACAACTCCTCCAGTCCCCATCCTTCCGCACCAGCAAGCCCCGCTGCTGGCATGGCAGTGCTCTGC
Source organism: Psilopsiagon aymara (assembly GCA_024733675.1). Taxonomy (NCBI): domain Eukaryota; kingdom Metazoa; phylum Chordata; class Aves; order Psittaciformes; family Psittacidae; genus Psilopsiagon; species Psilopsiagon aymara. Next base: position 24,429 of record JANRGW010031600.1, on the reverse strand, counting down.
TTTGCCAGGGGGGTTTGTGCAGAACTTGAGGTCAGCTCTTTCACTGCAATTCTTTGGCACCATCACAGTCTAAACTGCTCCTGCAGGTGTTCTGAGGTGAGCACAGGCCTAGATGTTGACGTCTGAGCGGAGGAGGAAACAGGACAGATGGGACTAAGACGCGATGGGGGCAAGTTCCTTTTGCATCCCAAGAACAGTCTGGGATGTGGTCCCAGTACCTGGTTGTAGTGGACCCACTGTAGGCAATGATATATGTCTGAACACACATTTTAGAGTCTAACCTGAGACCAAACCCCATCCACCAAGTGAAAAACTGGGCACTGTTGCAGACACCACCAGAGGTTTCCAGGCAGATTTGCTGCAGGTGCTCAGCTGTTAAGAGCAGTATTAAAGGCAGCCGAAAACTGCCACAATTCATCATTGGTGAATGAAGCAGGAAACCTGGAACAGAAAATAACCAGAAAATACTGCCAGAAAGTGCCCCGTCCGTGTGTGCTGAGGGGCAAATTCCTTGCCCAACCAGTTGATCCAGAACAATTCATCTGTGACACTCACAAAGACTCAAATGGTCCCTTTTCTTGGAGACACAATTGATGGGCAGATGTTGGCTGGAGGTAAATAAAACGCACCCTGTTTACAGCACACAGTGCAAACACTCCCCAGCATGTTTATTCTGCAGTACATGTACTGCACAGGCAGGAAGTGACTGTAGAAGACAGACACCCAAACTGCTCCTTTCCAAAGCACTGGGTGGGAGCAGCTGTTAGAGAAACGGAATCTTTATGGGATGATTATAGACTCCTGGAACGGTTTATGTTGGAAGGGACCTTAAAGCTCATCCAGTTCCAACCCCCTGCTGCAGGCAGGGACACCTTCCACTAGAGCAGCTTGCTCCAAGGCCCTGTGTCCAACCTGGCTTTGAATGACAAATCCTGCTTTAGAAGAGGTGATGGAAAAGAATGAGGCCATACACCTGCCTCCAAAGAGACATGGAAGTGATCCTGTAGCACTGGGAGAAGCTCAGTTCTGGTTCGTTCATCAAAACAACCCAAAGCAGCAAAAAGGGATCATCAAAAGAATAAGAAGGGAGTTTTCCATTCAAATCTCACAGCGGCATAACAGGGCAAACACTACATCACTTGCTCACCATCATCCCAGGTTTCTGTGTCTTCACAGGTCCTGCCCTTCTCCCCCTTTAATCCCCCTAAAAGCTGTTTTCCTGTGTCCCACTTCTCTAGACTGCTCGTTGCTAGTCCCAGCCCGGAGGCAGGAAGGAGGCATCAGCTCCTTTGCTTCTGCTATTCCCGAACAAATAGAGCATGTTAGTGATGAATGTGCATTGATAACTGTAATTAATTCACCTCTCATCAGCCTCACTTTTCAAATCCCAGGGACGGCTTTGACCTGAATGTCAAACTTGTTCCATGATGACCCCTACAGATGCTATTGTTGACAATCCCATGTCATTCCCAGCCACAGCAGCTCAGGGGACTTCCTCCGGGGTCACTGCCATTCAACAACTCATTGTTTAACAGAGGAAGAATTGCCTGGGGTCAGCACACATCAGCATCACTGGAGACCTTCCCCAGCAGTGATCCCAGACAGTCACCCCCTTGCTCCATATGGTAGAGTGAGCGCTCAAATCTGATGTGATGAGCAGTGTCAGAATGGGATCAACTGCAGAGGACAACCTATTTACCCCCCTTAGTCCCTTGTTTTAAGGAGCTGAGAGACCTCTTCTGGAGTGGATTTGGCTGTCACTGGCCTTAATTTTTATAGGGAACTTCTTCTCTTAGAGGAGCCTGAACACAAGAGCTGGAGGAGCTCAGCCTTGCCCCCAGACCCAGCACAGCACTGCCTCCTCCACAGCTGTGCAGAGACAAGCCACGTGCTGGAGGTGCCCGTGACTCAGCACCCGAGTCAGCCCCATGAGCACAAGTGTCCTTGGGGTTCCTTCTCCTTTTCCTGACCTTCAGACAGTGTTTCTCACCTTTTCCACCCTGACCCCTGCTTACACAGAGAGAGGCTTCTCCCTCATCCAGCTGCAGCACAGGGCTAGGGTGAAGGGCTCTGACATCAAGCCCGCTCCTCAGTTTGATGGAGAGGATTGCCAAGGACCTAAGTCATTTGTTTCAACTGGCTTCCCCTTTGTTTTGGTACCTCCAGATCTACTCCAGTGAGGAATGTGCTGTAACGAGCAGCACGTGAAGTCCAAGTTCATTAGCAAGGCTCACTACTCACCAGGACAAAGCGTCTACATTACCTGGTATGGCCACACAGCCCCTAGAGCAGATGCCACACGTGCCTGGAGATGGTGTTTCCCAGCCCTTCTTTGTTACAGATCCACGTACTTCAGAGAGAGATCAAACCAAGCCAGTGAGAACTGTTACAGCAGCAGCAAGGAAAAGGAGGTGGTGTATTATTAACAGTAGTATTTAAAGTATGTTATGCCAACAGTTTTTCTGCCAATGCTGCCACAGAGACCAGGTGGGTTATTTGGTTTGGTCTCAGCAGCACCTTCAGGCATTTAAAGTCTGGGAAACACTTGTTGCCTTTCATTAGCACGATGTTCCAGCGTCACAGCACAGACCTGGTCTCCTCCTCCTTGTTTTGAAGGGAACTGACTGGACGTGCGAAGAGCAGAATTCCCTGCAGCTCACTTCCCCCACTGCACTCAGTCGCATTGGTCCCAGTTGCTCTTCCCAGCCATGGGGAATCCTGCTGCGGGGCACCCATATAAAGCTGTACTATGGGAAGCACCACTGTGAGGCAGAGCTGTTCTTCACTCGGACAGATCTGCAAGGCTCAAGGGAGCTGACTTCTCCTCCCTAACGTGTCTTAGGGTCCAAGCTGTAGCATGCAGTTTAGTGATGGACTTGGGGGCGTTAGGTCTATGGTTGGACTTATCTTAAAGGTCTTCTCCAACATAAATGGGGATGGAAAATGGTTAAAAGGAGGTCTTTTCCCCTCCCTTTAAGAGGGGCTTAGGCCCTCTTAAAGTAGAGCTCATAGTGTCTGTGCTCACCTACACACAGCACAGCCATCCAACAGAGACTGGTGAGTGGGAGGCAGAGCCCACGAATTTCAACCGGACTGAAGACAAAAGAAGGAGATGGCAAAAACTGCTTTCAAAGTTCCTTAATTGCTATTAGAGATGGAAAGGTGCAAAACCAGTCGAATGTGAAGGAGACCGAAAGAACCAGAGCCACTTCCAAATGTGAGACCTCGGAGAAATGTGGCACCTATTAGTGTGAAAGCGATGTCACACTGTTTTCTGGGAACAGAAAGGGCTGTTTCAAACGCACTCTCATAGCTGGCAGTGAAGTGAAATTAAAAGGGGGAAAAAAAGCCAGTTTAAGGAAAAAGAAATGATGGCTCTGTATAATAAATAGGATTATACTCCAACTATGCCTTCCCTTCATTCATCTCTCAGGAAGTGAAGCAGAAACACAGCACATGCTTTACGAGAGACAATAATATCCTCTTGTAGCAAACCTCCAGAAGACCATTTACGTAAACCCAGAAAAATCTAAGCAGAAAGAGACATTTTCTTTCTAAATCAGCACTAATTCCACCTCGGAGAGCAGCAGCACACGAGCTCTCAGACAGAGAGCACTGCAATCGAACCCAAGTGTTTGAAAACGTCTGTCATGAACTGAGCTAGCAGAGCCCACTGCTGAGGAAAGCCACTATTGCGAATGGCAACCAAACCCTGGCACCCAGGCCAACTGCTTAAGGAAAACAGATAGTGTGACAACAGGAAATGTATTGCTGCTGGAACTGTTATCTACTCAAAACACAAGTGTTATTCAACCTGAGAGACAAGAGATTATTGAAATAAAGCACCAGCATCACTTCAAGCCACAGACCTTGCAAGCAAATACAAAGCAAGCCCTGGAATAGAAACCAAACCTTATCATTTTGAAGGGTAAATGAAATATTATTGAAGAGACAGAGTAGGAAATGGCTTTGGCTTTGTGCAAGATTGTTTTCCTTGCTTTTCCCTCAAACCCCCCCCCCCCCCCCAGGGCAGTAAACTGCAAGCATGGGTCAAGGCCAAGGGCTGAATTTGACCCAGAGACTTGCATTCAGCACTGAAGAAGGAGCTATCTTCAACTGGTCTTTTCATCCAAGGGGGAAGAGTGCATTCCGAAGCTTGCCCACAGTGGGATAACAGCACTTGAACTTGACCTGTATCTGTGGGAAGAGGCAAAACCACCCCAACACACACGAAACCATTTCCTGGTGTGCACAGACCTCTGAAGCTGGAGATGCGCATTAGCCAGGATGTGGTTCTGAACGAAGCAGCGCTCCCAGATCAAATTCAAGTCTCTCTCACACATCACACATCAGAGACGTTCGGTGCTTTTCAATCAGTGCACAACCAACAGACACCTTTCTGAGCTCCACTCGGTCCTTACCATGCACCCCCAGCACAGCTTTGCACCGACCCTGCAGGAGCGTGGGTTATTAGTGGCATCTTTCTATACTTATCATACAGCATAGTATGTAGACCCCAAAATAGTGAAAGAAGTAAGAAAACCCTGGGCACTTTGTGGTTTGCTGCATCAAAACTGTACCTTAAAATACGCTTGGAAAGTGCAGGGAATTGGCTGGGGAATATCCTCGTTTCCACCATTTTCCAGGTTTCCTTCAGCACGTGAAGTGGGAAAGATCAGTCCAGCAGCTCTTTGAATCAACTCTGTCCCATTTTGTTACTCTTTCAAGGCCCCCTATAGAGCCAAAACAAGCTGTACTGCAGAAAACAGAACCTTGAATTCCACCTTTTGACTTGATTTTCATCCTATAACCAAATATTACCAAAAGGAACACAAACAGGATTTTCCTGAGGCAAAATTCTGCTAGATTAAAACTTGACAGCTAGTAGCCTTTGCCAAGGGAATCTTATCCCCCGGCTTTGGCAGCGCTTCCTGTAGCTACAAACCCCTGTGTGTGTCCACTTCTCGGATGCAGAGCCATTCAATTTGAACACAGATTGTTTCTGGGATTAATTCCCTGTCAATACAACTACAAAGACAGTGGGAACTTTAACTTGCGCTGGCATAGTGTCTGCCTACATGACTGAGCTGTCAGTACATACCCTGGCTCCAAAAGAGCAATACTGAGGAGAGAAGGAAGGCTGCATACGCTCATGGGATGGCCAAAGACAGTGGGGAAGGAGAGTAGTTTGTCAGAAAGAGTCCAGCATTGCACCAGGTCTTAAAGGGAGTAGTGCTTACTTGCAGGGACAAAAGCAGCATCAACTGTGCTAAGTACTAAGTAATCCTACACCTGAAGTAGTGCAGCGGTACTTAAGATAGCTCTATAGCTGCTCCCAATAAAGAATCCATGCCAACAGTGCAACGTATAACTGCAGGTACCACAGCAGGGAGCTAGAAATACCTGTTAAGGTTAATTGCCCGGTATGTTTAGAAAATAGAGGAATACCATAAGCTGTGCTATTAAACCACTGCATTCCAGAAGCCTGGAACATCATCATTTCAGCAGCTTCCAACACGATGGAATAAACCAAATGGAAGAGGCAGAGAGGCGGAATCTGCAGCCAGGCACCACCTGCCAAAGCCACTTGTTTGGTCAGGTCACAAGGGCCGTTTTACAGTGACCCATTGGAAAGCGCGGTACCTCAGCATCCCAGGAGCAGCTCCATCCTAACCCTGGTGGAAACAAACCCTTTCGGGGGCTGATCCTGCTGGAGCGAGCCCAGAGGAGGCCACGGAGCTGCTGCGAGGACTGGAGCAGCTCTGCTCTGGAGCCAGGCTGAGAGCGGGGCTGGGGCAGCCTGGAGAGGAGAAGGGGAGACCTCAGAGCAGCTCCAGCGCCTAAAGGGCTGCAGGGACCCTGGAGAGGGTCTGTGGACAGGGGATGGAGGGACAGGACAGGGAAATGGCTTTAACTGCCAGAGGGGAGACTGAGATGAGCTCTTGGGCAGAAGCTCTTCCCTGGGAGGGTGCTGAGCGCTGGCACTGGGTGCCCAGAGAAGCTGTGGCTGCCCCATCCCTGCAGCGCTCAAGGCCGGGTTGGACACAGGGCTTGGAGCACCCTGCTCCAGTGGAAGGTGTCCCTGCCCGTGGCAGGGTTGGAGCAGCTTTCAGGTCCCTTCCATACCCCTGCGGGTGCCGGAGCGCCTCAGCTCCGCTTCTGAACCGCGAACACCGCAGACACCTCCGGACCCCGCGGTCGCCCCGCGCCCGACGCCGCAGGAGCCCGCGGGAGCCCGGCCGAGGGGCGCCCCCTGCCGGCGCAGCGCGGGCACTGCCGGGGCGCCGCAGGCGGGGACACCCCGCGAAGGGCAACCGACACCCAGGCGCGGGGCGCACGGGCATCCCCTTCCCTCTGACACCCGTAAGGAAGAGGCTGCGCATCTCCCGGCACCGCTGGGACAACGGGAAGGCCATGGATGACCGAGGGGAAGCTCCTGGGGCAAGTGTGACACGGGAAAAGCTTCACCTCATCACTGTAACGGGTTTGGGACCAGGAAACAACTCACAGCCCTCTCCAGGAACAGCCCCGCGATGCCAAAGGCTGCGCTCCTCATGGCAAACAGCTTCATCCTTGGCATCTTCCCCAGTCTGCCCCTCAACTCACAGGCAGCACCGGGAAGGTTCAGCACCAAACTGCCCTCTCCGAAAACTCACTGATGCTCCTCAGGACAGCACATGAGCTCTGAAGGAACGGACCCCACAGCTGTCGGACGTGTTTTCATATCTAACACACAAAAAACCACTGCAGAAGACCCTTAAATAGCAGAAAAATTACACAAGTCATGTTCATGGGTTATAAAAGCCCTTTTATAAAGCCATTTTTAAACAAAACCAAAAAGTTTACAAAAGAAAATAAAAGATACAGAAGAATGAGTTGCTTAATATATTCCAAAAAGGAGAAAAAATAAAAGAGGGGACACAATTCCAACATGCTGAACAATAAAGGGTTCTTTTTCTTTGTGGTTTCTTTTAATACAAAATACAAGCGAAGGATACACATACTTAAACCAGAGCTCAGGAGCAGGTAATGCAGTCCTGGGAACCCTTTCAATAAAAGCAAAGCAGGGGCTTGGTTCTGTGGGGATTTTTCTCTTTCTTTGCAGGTACATACAGAGACTAGAATATGTAAAATTAAGTAGCACAAAAGACCATCACACAACTCTACCAATGAAGGTTGGAGCTAGAAAGTCATGAACATGGTCAACAGGCATGTTCACTTCAACCCCTTTCATTATAATAATTAAAACTGCTGCTTTCACTTTAAATAAAGCATTAACGTTACATTCAGATTTAACTCCTAGTACCATGCCCTAGCTCACAAAGGCATCGCAAGCAGCACTAGCCTGATGGAAACGCCCCCCTCAACGGCACCAGAAGGCCATTTGCAGCAGCCCCTCAACAAGGCATGAGCAGGGGGGCTGCAAAGAGCCTGGTTTTGAGCCAAGCTCACCAGGGGATTGCCAATACTCAAGACAAACAGTCAGTGCATCCCACCTAATGCTGCCTTGCTGATGGCCAGAGGCCCAAGGCCCTACCTGGAGTCTCCTCCTCTACCTTCCAAGTCATGATTCAGGGTTTGCTGTGACACGATGTTCATGGCTCAAACAAAAAAAAATCCGTATCTCTTATTTACAATTTTATTCTGGAACAATTGCTTCTGTGAGGAAAGAAAAGTGAAACTCACAAATCTGCAGAACACAAAGGGAAGATGGCAGACGCTCCCATGCGCGCACTCACACCCGCGCACTCACACACAAAATACTTTGGGGGGCTTTTACACACATTATTCTGGCTTAAGCTGATTCGAGTATTTTCTCCATCCCACCCACGACCCCTCCCAAAATATATATATAAAAAACCCTCGCCCCAATATACAAAGCATATGCACAATGGTGTTTGCAGTCACACTGAGCATGCTCCGGCGATGGACCCGCTCGCGGTGAGGGGGGCAGGCAGTCTAGAGAGTCATTCCCCATAGTGGTCGAGACACAAGAGTCAGCACGCGGCGAGAACTTGACTAGACTTAATAGTTGTGGTTTGGTTTTAATAGAAAGAGTTCAATGAAAAGACATTCAAATGCCAGTCATCTACTGAGGTGGGAACTCTAAACCAAGGATACACTTGATCTGGGGAGGTCTCGAAAGGACACTGTCATCTTTCAGAGCTCTGATGCTCCTCAACAGTACTTAAACCAAAAGTCATCTTGGACAGTACGAACAGAATAGTTAGTGTTGCTTACTATTGTCATGAGCAGAACTCTTAGTTAAACCTCCCAAAACTGTAGGAAAACAGTCCAAGTTTGGGGGAAATTGTCTATTTGTTCATATACATATAGAATATACCATTTCCACATATAGATGTGACCCACCCCCTAAACTAACATCTCCTATATGCCAGCAACTATTTTGTGACAGTGTCCCTTTAAACATCCATCTGCTTACATTTTCAGATCCTGCCTCCCCCAACAGATGAACATCCGCTTCTCAACTATTAAACTCATGGATCGGTTTGTAGTTTTTAAGAACCATGTGTTCAACAATATGATCTGTTATAAAAATAAACACTTCACAAACAAATTACATAAAGCAAAGCACCAGTTTCTACAGCTCAAAAGCTTCCAGCATGTTACAGTTTACTTCCCTCCCTCCTTCACCTGGGTGCCTCAGTGTTCATTGTACCTTTGGGACCATCACCAGTGGAGGGGGAAAAAAAAAAAAGAAAAAAAAAAAGGGAAAAAAGAAAGGAATTCCAGCACATCCCCTGCCACTGCCTGGGAAGGCCATCGCCTGCTGGTGCTGCCCCGTGGAGGCACAGGAGCTGAGCACACTCAGCACCGAGCCCTGGCGGTGGTGAGGTTCCCAAGCAGAAGCCATCTAAGGTGTGCTGCTTCTCTCCCCAATGCTCTTCTGCTTTGATGAAGCTAAAAGAGAACGAAAAGCTTCTTGGCTGCCCCATTTCCAAGTCTTGCTCTCCCCTCCAATCCATTCCGAAACCCCATTCTGCTTGGTATGTTTGGCATTCTCGTGCTGATCAAATAGGATGGGAAGCAAATAATCCTTAGTATGAAATTCCGACTGAAATCGCCAGTGTTCAAGCCTTGTGGCCTACTAAAGGCAAGACTATTGACACAGAGCTGCAAAACTGAACACGGTGGTATAGATTCAGAAACAGAATGGACAAAAGGATATATAATGGAAGCTAGTTCTGAACTACCATTTAAAGACTAAGAGCAGGGCACTGCTTAACTGAACTTTGGAATAAATCCATCTACCTCTCTGCAAAGGCTCCAAAACTACAGCTGTGGAACAGAAGACAATCTTTCTCAAAGGCTTCTTCTGTGCCTGAAACCTCCTGCTCCGGGAAGAACTATTCCCACTCCTAAAGAAAGGCATTTTCCACAGTTTTCCTTCAAGAAAACAGAATGCTTCACACAAATTAGGTAAAAAGGACATTTAGAAACGGTAAGTGCCACTACTGAAAAATGCTGTGTGCTAAAACCAATAAAGCATCAACCTTCACCATTTTCTTCTACCTGTAAAAATAGAAACAGCTGTGTTTCTAACAGAGGAGCCAAGAGACCATTTGGGCTTAACTCAGTGCTTGCACAAAACAGATATAGAAAAAGGTACAAAACCCCAGCAGCAGGAGAGGGTTGACATCGTGTTTGGGTTGTAACAAACTCCAAGAGAAGCATCAAGGAGCCTGTACCAGAAGTGAGGCAAACGGATGAGAAAGCAGAACAGGTTTGTTAGAGCAAGGGCTGAAACTGCCAGGCAGGAAAGAACCCAGTCCAAAACCTGAACTGAGAACAACAGGAACTCGTTTTCACAGCCTTCCCTTTAGTTACCTGTGTTAGCAAAAGAAGATCATACAGTGGAACTTACAAAAAGACACTCTTCAGGAAATAAACCCTGGTCTGGCAGGCACAGAACCAACCGTTTGACCACTCAGCTAGAGGTATTCTACAGTTAATAGCAAAACAACTCCCTAAGAAGCCAATAGACAAGAGCTTGAAATAGTCTGGACTGAAAGGGCACAACCCTGTGGACCAGACAGTCACAAAAGTGTATTCTATCCCCAATTTAATCCAACTGCTTTCGAAAACTTGGCCGTTTGTTTTCCCCGTATACCCAAGAAGTGGAGGTAAGAGACTCTGCTCTCCCAGAAACCTGGAAGGTGGGAAGAGGGGTGGGAGAGGAGAGGGGATTACATTCGCTTCTTTATCAAGAGTTGATACTTCAGCTCCAGCCTTAAGCTGCTCTGCAAAATCAAACCACTTAAAAAAGAAGATTTACAATGGAAACACCGATCATCTTTATTGTAACGGCAACAGTAGTTTCATTAGAGTAAAGAATATTAGAGAACTTAATTTTTTATAAGCCAAGGTAAAGTAATTTACCAGCCTCAATAAAACCCATGGCTATGAATCACACAAGACAATCACTCGGCTGTTAGATTAATAGTCATTCCACATTTTAGGCTCCACACTGTGCTCATCAGCATCTCCAGGCTTCCTACGCCATTCAGCCCAACGTCCTTCCTGGTCATATTAGTGTCTCTCTCTACAATCCAGACAGGATTAAACACCTGGTAGCACGTGCACCAGCAATCCAACTGATTAGCTGCCTTATGTTAACCTTCAAGAGGCTGGTTACAAACTGTGTAGTTCTGTGACAAAAAGAAAGGATGCAAAGCTTCTCAGCTATAGATAACTGTGAGCAACACAGACAAAGCACAAAGGGTTTCAAAAAGAGAAACATGGCAGGTCCAGTTTTGAGTATTTCCACCAACAAACATGGCAGCAACCTCTGCATCAGGGTCTGAAACCCAGGGCTTGGGTACTTTAGAAAACAAGGATATGGCTGCTTGGATAAAAACACATTTAAATGCCACCACACACATCTCAAGTGTCTTGCATTTAAAGAGGGGCATCCTGCTTTTTTTATTAGGGAACGACAGAGCCCTGCTACACTGCTTCCAAACTCCACTGCCTCCCAACTTCATCCTTTCCCACTGTTCCTTCGTCAGCACTGCTCAGGCTTAGGTGACCAACAGTCAGAAGCAGACATGTCACTGTCAGAGCAAAGCCTCCCACACTGCAATATGAAGACAAGGAAGTGGGATCGTGGTGATGTGCACCACCATGGAAGTCTGCTGTCCAACACTGGAGCTGGAGAGGCTGAGCTCTGACTACACAGCCTCCTGAGGCCAGATGGAGGGAGAGAAGAGAAACACTTCAGCGTGACTCATGGGATCCGAGACTGACCAGAGCATTACAGGAATCCTTTGCTTCACATTTAGGAAAGGACATCCCTCGCCCCAAAAGCTACAGAATTTAGTTTCACACTACCCATTGATTCTTCGTTTTGTTTCCTTGGGAGAACTTTAAAGACATTTGCCACAACCCCAAACTGGAAACCAGACATTTTCAAATGGTTTGCAGTTTTTCTTCCTTATTCTGTCCACCTACAGCCAACTGTGGAAGAATTAAGGAATGGGAGCAGCCTGTAAGTTGTCTATCTGGATTTGTAGAGAATAAACTGCAATTCTCCTAGTGCAGAACAGTATTCTCTCCAGCAAACACAAAAGATCTTGCATCCTGATCAGCGGGTCTCTACTAAATAGAAGACAGTGGCCCATCTGCAAGTCTCATGACTGCTTTACCACAACAAGTGCGGCTGATTACAAGAAACACAGGTTTCCTCCCCATGTTTCCTCTTGCTCAATTGGAATTCCTACAAACTACATTGGTTTCTGAGAGTGCTTTTGTCTCACCAGAAGTCTGTTAAAGCGTAACTTCATTTTCCACACAGATTCAAATACAGAAGAGTAGTTTGAAAGAACTCTTACCAGCACTGGGCAATCTATTCTAACAAGGATTTGTAAGTATGGTTTCCACGTATCAGTCTCAACCCTTATTGCTTCACAACTGCAGTTATCCCTTGAAAGAAAAATATATATATATATATATATTCAAAGGTCTGTTAATTTTGTCTCCAATGGCTTTCATGGGGGAGGGAGAACAGAATGGCCAACAGAGAACATTGACTTCAAAACAGGACTGTGTAAGGGTTTCCTCTTATCAAAAAAAGGATACACTGTATTAAAGAGCTGAAAGTAAAGACAGCATTCAAAGCCCATGAGTCAAGCCACAGCCAAAACCGTGTTCTACCCCTAAGTGTGTTTTCTTTTCCTTTTTTTGTTGGGTTTTTTCTTTTTTTCCTTTTTTTTTTTTAAACAAAGATTTCCTCAACTGCCATTTAATCTTCACCAGAGGGCGCTTCATCTTCAGAGCCCTCATCCCCTGACTTCTCTGGTGCAGGGCTGGCTGATTTTTTCTTTTCTGGGGGACTTTCAGGCTCTTCATCCTCTTCTTTAGGGGATGGGGTCTTTTCTTTTGTTGCCTTGGAAGCTGTGGGGCGGCCTGCCTTCCCTTTGCCTTTCACTGGGCTGGGGGTCACTGAAAGAAGAGAAAGCTCATAAAAGTTATGATCAGCAACAGAGGCAAAACTGCCACGTGGCTTTACACAACCAGGACTGACCAGCACACGGTGTGTTTTACACTGAATGTTAGAAAAGACCTTGAAGCTCATCCACTCCAACCACTCCCCAGCACTGCCAAGGCCACCACTAACTCATGGCACTGGGGCCTCGTCTCCACAGTGTGTGCACACTCGCAGGGACGGTGACTGCAGCCCTGCCCTGGGCAGTTCCAATGCTGAGCACCCTCTGGGGAAGGAACAGTTCCTCAGCTCCATCTAAACCTGCCCTGGTGCAGCTGAGGCCGTTTCCTCTTGTCCTGGCCCTTGGTCCTTGGGAGCAGAGCCCAGCCCCCTCCTGGCTCCATCCTCCTGTCAGTAAAGCTGAACTGAAAAGTTAGCTAATGATTTAAGGACTATTTAATTCCATGTCCTGATCAATCATGAGATAGGACAGCACCAGCACAAATTGTATTATTTGGCTACAACAGGTAGAAATTCAGACTGCAGCTTCTCAATAGGGAAAATTTTGCTAGCTACACAGTTTTCCAACAAGGCACAGATAACAATTCAAACTCTTAATTAAGAATTAAAGCTGACACATTATTATAGAGTGCTGCATTAAATCACAGCCTGTTACACGAATTACACTGCCTACAAGAAAGCTGGAGGGGGGCTTTGGCCAAGGGCCTGTAAGGACAGGCCAAGGGGAATGGCTTTAATCTGCCAGAGGGGAGACTGAGAGGAGCTCTGAGGCAGAAGCTCTTCCCTGGGAGGGTGCTGAGGCGCTGGCACAGGGTGCCCAGAGAAGCTGTGGCTGCCCCATCCTTGGCCGTGCCTAATGTGAATGCTACTGATCCCAAGATTTCTGCCAAGTCTTCTAGAGCAGGAAAAGGAAATAGCAACCTCTAAAGCAAAGGGAGGACACACTCACCTGTAGCCTTTAGCCTGGGCTTCGGCATTTTCTTTTCTTTCCTCTCGGGCTTGGATTTCTTGGAGACCTTTTTGTTTTTCTTCTTTGAACTGCCATAGTCACTGTCATCATCGTCTTCCATGAGGAAGTCTTCGTCGCTTCCTGAATCTGCTGGAAGCATAAAGAGATTTAAGTTTTCACTAAGAAAAGGGAGCACAAGATACAGTTGAGAGATCTGTCAGTTCAACTGTGGAGACAGCAAACCAGGACCCTGCAACCTTAAGAGCTTCCACCTATCTGCTAAATGACATTGCAGACGACTTTACACCAGCAGGGATAACACACTAGTACAATGGCACAGCAAGTGTTCCGAGGTCCTCTACAGATGCTCCATCTCCTTAATAAGAGTGAGAGAAGTGATCTTCTCAATGGTACTCTTAACTCCATTGTGAAATCATTTGCACTCAGTATTTCAGATTTCATTACCAGCAGAACCCATCTCTTCTTCTGAAACAAACTCTCCTACCTTGATTCAATCAAGGATAAAAAGTAGTTTTATGTCATCTGAAAGGAGCATGAATGCTTCAAAATCAACTGGGTAGCAGCAAAAAGCATGGAGAGTTTCACAAGTGTTAAAGCTTGGTCTGTTGGACAGACACACAGTGGTAAGTTACTGAGAAGAACAAGTTACATCTTCGCTGTCACAGTCTAAAAGCAAACTGGGTTCCTTTGGCTGTCGGGCCAAACCCATAAACTCCTGTTTAACTATACCCATGTTACACGGATTTTAACTTTCTACAATCCCATTTACTCACTCTCCTGAAACTGTGCTTCATCATCCTCTTGTTCTTCCTCCTCGCTCCCCACATCATCCATAAGCATCTCGCGTTGTTTAGAAGCTGCTTTGGACGCTGCCTGTCGTTGCTGACGCACGTTTTTGTGGTCTTCTTTTTCATCCTCACTATCCTCTGTAGCAAAAGTCATCACATTATAAGACAGGGAATTGAGATCACCTTGAAGCAGCACGAGGGCAAGACACAGGTCAAGGCAGTCATGAGAAAGCGAATCAAGATGCTCACTGATTGTTTTTTACCTGCAGGCCTTTTCCTGGATTTGGAGGCCGCCCTCTTGTTCTTTTCTGGTTTAGCCTTTTTTCCTTTTTTGCTTTTTTGAGAGCTCTCATAGTCACTGTCAGCTTTGCCATCATCTGCTCCTAAGTCATCATCTTCGCTGCCAAAATCTTCATCTGGAAGGAAAAGGTACGACTATGAAGTTTCTTATATCATTCTGAAAGAGGGACAAGAACTAGAGGGAAGAGATTTACTGACACCTATCTGCTGCATATTACAACACAAAACCAAGTTATCCCAAACCAAGATGGGAAATAACAGCAGCATGAAGCAGCAGCCAGCTTAAGTGTATTAGGAAAGTACATGCTTCTCCAGGCAGAATAATTTCTTTCCTATGCTAAATCCTACTCCTGTAACTCTTCCAACCTGCTCTTCACTTCGTAGATACACTATCTGCACAATGTAGTTAGTTACCTGCTGAGTGTGAATCATCCTTCTTAGTCTTCACATCTTTTTCTTCTGAATCCTCACTGAAAATAAGAGAATGACAGGGTTTGTCTGCTGTTTTAACTTTGGTTTCAGGCACTGACATGAGCAAACTGATCTCCAGGCTGGAAACAGACACTTTTCCTGGACATTACCATGTTATACTTCAGAATTACTCAGCTGTGAATGGAGCGATCATGGTTGGAAAGGTAACGTTCAACCTTTGAATCACAGACAAAGTTAATGTGATCCAACCAGGAAACAATAAGGTTGATATGAACCATGCACTTCACTCTTAACCCTACCACTAATAGAGGTCTTGCATTTTACAGTTGGAAATTAAGTTTTATATAATGCATGGCTGAGTCTATAAATGGAATAAATTGTTATACTGCATATTATAGTCATCACTTTACATCGCTTCTTTCTTTGGACCCCTTCATCTTCTATTGCTGTCTAGCACTTGACTAGCATACATTTGGTTTACAGCCTCTCAAACGATCTCATTTCTGAGAGAGCTTCACCACTCCTCACCAGAGGGCATCTCTATCAAGGAGGTACTCATGTTCTTATCCAAACCCCCATCGTTACTCATTCCCACTGGCCAGAGAAGGCTTTCCTTCTAGCATGTAAGAACGTGCACTCCAATCAGGGAGCAAACAAGCGCTCTGAGCAGGAGTGGCGAGGACTCTGGTAAGGGCTAGTGATGTACAGCAACTGAAGTGTGGAATCTGCCAAGGTCAGGATGTACAATAGATCAAACCTTTGCTGCTTCCCAATCCGGCAGCTGGAGCTGCCACACAACACCTCAAGAACTCGCATAGTTCAGGTAACTTGTCACACCACAGCCCCTCAGGCCTGGATGTTTTCTGTGTGGGTTTCAGTCCCTTAAAGGCATGGGCTGGTTTTCCATGCAAGCCCTCTGTGAGTTTTGCAACACATACAGAACTGTTCTGACAGAGTTAAAAATTCCCAAAGCTAAAAGGACATCAAGGCCAGCTACTAAATTGCTTTGGGAGCTGCCCAGCCCTATCTCTTTCGAGGTCATACCAATTAAACCCTTGATTTCAGGTATTCCAGGAATTTGACAGGGTGAAAACAGTCTCTCCCACTCAGTTCACAACAGCAGGTGGACCATGGAGATATTCGCATGCCTACATTCATGGAACAGGAAGGTGATGGGAAAGCCTCCTGAGTGTACAGGATCAAGAGACATCTTGGGCTTACAGAGTATGAATAAACTCCATCCCTGAAGCTGGTGTCTGTCCTGAGGGCAGTCAGTTGACTTAAGAGGTGTTATGGCAATCATTTGCTGGCCATAGTTACTGTAAACAGCAGAACACCTTCACTCTACAGGAAAGACTTCCATTGTTCAGTAGGACATCACTTAGAATGGAGTCCCTTCACACTGCTGGAGCAACTCAGTTATCAGAGCAGGTTACTTTGGTTATGAATTAAGACAAAACCAGAAACAAGAAACAAAGAAATATAACAAATGGCCCCAGCTCCTAACTGTCACATTTAACCTTTGACCTCAAGGGGGGATGGCTTTAAACTGAAAGAGGAGAGATTTAGATTAGATATCAGGCAGAAGCTGGAGAACTTCTGAGGGTGGTGATGGTAGCGAGGAGCCGGCACAGGGTGCCCAGAGAAGCTGCGGCTGCCCCATCCCTGGCAGCGTTCAAGGTCAGGTTGCACAGGGCTTTGACAAGCAGAAGGTGTCCCTGCCCATGGCAGGCGGTTGGAACTAGAGAAGCTTTAAGGACCCTTCCAACCCAAACCATTCCATGATTCTATGAATGCTCCAAGCATATGGAAAAAACCACAGAAAACAGAATGAATCTTGCCACTGACTTCCCTGCATAATTGGAACAGCTGCCAATTTCTGTAACTCTGATCATATTCCTTCCCATTCCCACCATCTAGCTCTGGAAATTTCAATGACAAAGTACTAGCGACAAGTACCTTCCACATGATTTCTCTGTCTATTCAGATGAGAAAGAACCACCTCAATGTCCAGACTGATTAGTCAAGCTTTGTGACTGAGAGTTCTGAAACTCACACTGCAGACCCTGAACTCCACTTAAGATCACTTCTCTTAGAACTTACTGCTCCCCACATACAGGACAAGGTTTGGAGCTGTGTTTGTAGTGGATGAAGTGCTGCTTTTACCTGTCCTCCTGAGAGTTCTTCCCAGATCTCCTCTTATTTTTAGCCTCCCGGGGAGATGAACGGATTTTCTTGGATGGGGGACCTGAATCTCTTCCATAATCTTCATCTGGATGGGGCAGCACAAAACGGCTTTGAGTCAAACTCCCAGTTCCCAGCAAACTGACTTCTTTGGCTATCACTTAAACTGCCCACTTCACATATATCAAAAAGAAACCCTTAAAAAACCCCAAACCAACACAGTAACAAAACCACAAAGCTTCAAACAGAACTTTAAGAAGCGAAGTCCTGGCTTTAACCAATGATTTACCTTTTCTTCCACGGGCAGCACAATCAGTGCCCCACACAAACAAGTATGACACAGGCAGATGAGCTACAGAAAGCCTCACAAGAGGACACAGTGTCTCATTTTACAGGAACAGAGTTGTTATCTAAACCTATTACAAGCTAAGATCCCCATATATTTCTACATGCTTTTAACAGCATTCTATTTACTGTGCTACGATGGGAAAAACACATGTCATTGTGGAGTAGTTTACACAGTAACTTTTTACAACTATTACACAATACCTTATACAATATGAGGACTGCAATGAAAAACTATGCACATTTGTTTCCATTATCAGTGCAGCCTCACTGAGCAAACAGTAGCACTATGAGTGTTTTCTAAGAGCACAAAACATATTCCATATGGCTTCCAGAAACATTCCATTAATTCACAGGGACATAAAGACTGGGGGTTTGGAGATGCAGTGCCCAAAAAAGCCTCCCGACATTATGGGATTAACTGGAGTCCCACTAAACTGGAAACATATTTTAAGGGAGAAAAAGTGGCATCAGGGAGATGCTGCCCCAGAACATAACATAGACCCAGGAAGAAGACAGTTGCTGCCAACAGCCTCAAGGCACTACAACAATACAAGCATTAAATAGTAAGATTTCTATCACCATTGTTTGCTTAATACAAAGCATATGAGGATCATTATATTTGCAAATACTTATTAACAGTTCAAGCTGTGAAGAGCAGAAAGTCCTTCAAATGTAAGTTGAAGATGCAACCAGGAGCAAAACAGTTGATAAGCAAAGCAATAAATGAACTAGGCCCAAGATTATATTGGTAAGAAAAGAAGTCAGTTACCAGCATCATCTGATTCCTGAAACTGGGAATAATCGACCACCTTCCTGTTCCTGTTCAAAAGCAAGGGGAAAAAAGAAGTTAGCAATTTGAGATGCAAAAGCTTTCTGCAAGTACCAAGAAAGTGCCGTATCCTGGCTTCCAGTGCAGGATTTGCAGCCTAACAACACTCCAAGCAAACTCTCCTAAGCAAGCCACCTACACCTCTGAAGTCAGAGATGAACACACAGTATATTCTAGCATTTTCCTAAGGAGCTGTTATAATAGACTGGATTACAGCTTGGAGTTGAGAAGCGCTTTGTGATAAGTAGCACTCTCTTATGGCTCATGGCTGCAGTGAGGAAGAGCCATCTTAACCTGCACTACATGGTTCTTTCATTATTCACACTATGGAGCTATCATTATGTATCACCATACTAGTGAAAGCCTATTCTAAAGCAGTGCCTCCACCCCAAGATTAAAGATGCATTTCAAGAAAGCATCAGCCTGAACTTTAAGCCAGAGCTTCCTCCTGTGGCACAGCTGTGCTACTTAAGACCAGGATTCCAGGTATAAAACAAGCACACGAATATAAGCGTGAATTAGAGAAGCATTTCCATATTGCTTTCCAAGCCCTTTGACTCAAGGCCAGTGGCAAAGCTGATCTTGCAGCAATCACCACCCGCGCTCACCTCTACAGCCAGGAAAGTCGAGCAAGTGGTAGGACCTGGAGGACCACTGCAAAGAGAAGGCAACACAAGCCCCCTCCGGAACAGGAACCACGAGGCCCTTCCCCTCTCCTGCCCTGCTGAATTCCACACACAAACTGGACTGCACTTTGCGATTAACATCACGCATTGCTGCCAAGACCATTGAGTTGAAAGATGTCTCAAAGGCCACTGTTGCCTTCTGGCTGTTGATGCATTTGAAACCAAGTGTGAGTCGCTCTCTGGTACAAGTATCTCTCCTCATGGCTTGCAGCAACAGGCATCAGAAGATGAAGAAGCACAACTGTTTTACTTCAACCCTGCACTGAGCCTCTTTAAAAAACTCCCCCAAAACCCCAAGTTCTCAGCAAAGAAAGTCCCAACAAGCAAAGAGAAGGGAAGTAAAACCAGTCATTAGACTGCTACAGGCTGAACCGCATCCAAGCTGCAGAGTACGCACAAGTGGAACAAAGTACAACAGCAACGTGCTCCCGAGCACTGCTCACTCACAGCCCCAGTACAGGAATACACCAGTTCAAGAATACAACCACTAGCAAAGCTTATTACGGTGCACTGCCCAGGAACTCCAGCTCCTATTCCAACAGGCAGCCTTCCTGATGATTGCTTCCCGACCCACCTCCCATGTGAAAGCACTGATTTTATTCTACTAAGCATGTGAAGAACAATGAAGTTACTAAATAAGATGTTTAATCACTTCTCTAACACGCAAGATGGAAATGGTAATCTTCCCACCTTGTAGTAACTTGGTCATACATAGCTTCGTCTTCCTTATTTCAACCAGAGAAAGGAAAGGCAGAATGGCAAACTCAGAATGGCAGAAGGAAACTAGAGAGAAGGCAGTTTGGCTTGCTTGATCGGATTTTGCAGGGCAAGGAGAAGAGTAGAGGAAAATGAATAAACTTCAGTGAGATTCCTGCTGATAGAAACGTGCGGGTCTTCCCAACAGAGCCAGAGAAGCTCCCAAGGGCAGAACCAGCAAACAAACTGCTCCTGCCTCTGGAATTCTCCTCACTCTGTACTCATCACTCACCCCATGTAGATCAACTTACGCTTGGCTGTAGACCTGTCAACAGCACTGATGCGCAGTGCTTAGTAACTACAAGCTTGCAAAGAGAGATTGCATCTTTTATTATGCCAAGGTGATAAAACAGAGTAGATAAGTTCACTGGGGCTTAGAGCCAGAGAAAAAGCAGCGCTGGTTTCGTCAAAACCTTGAAGCTGTTAAGGCAAGCAACCAGATACAAACCATTTCTTACATTCAGTTAGACAGCATAAGAAGACGATCTTGTAGGCATCTGGGATGGAACTGTTCAAGCTGGTTTCGAATACACACTGAAACTTAAAGATAACTTACTTGCTAATTCAGCCTAACATTTACAGCGTGTACATGAGAAGGAACTGGGGGAGAAAAGGTAGAGAGAGAGTTGCCATAGCGTGAGCTTTATTTAACAGCAGTCAGCCCAGTATTGCTGGAATAAAGAGTAACTCTTCTAGCAAGTCCTCAGCACTTCCTGAGCCAAGTAATGCTCAAGTCATTTACTAAGAACTCAGAAATGCCCAATGGTTCTTTCAACCCATACTCAATGCCCACCAAACTGAGTAAGGATTGGAGAGGAATATCCCGTCTTCAGCCTGCAAGATCCCTACATCCTCAGCCTTTGGAAGTCAACATGTCAGGTTACCACCATTCGGAAAGTTTTTGCCTTTGTAACGGGAATGCTCAGCTCCCCAGGTATTTCCCCAGGTATTAAAATCCACAGATCAAGACCCAGTTTAAGCAAAATAACACATCTGCTCCTGAAATGCAATGCTGGGAGTCTCCGAAAAGCTGGTGACCCATCTCCTTGAGCACTGAAGAGGAATGCTTAGGACAAATAAACGACAGATTAAATGGTTACTGATGGGGGTTTTGGTTTTAACTCCAGCATTTAACCACGATCACCATCAAACCAAGCATTGTGAGGAACAGCACGGCCCTTCCCTCAGTGCAGGTCAAAGTGTCCACTTCCGAGTTCTCTTTCCCACCTGGTAAAGATGTCCCACCCTGATGGTAGCATCTTGCCAATGAGTATTGCCATTAAAAGTACTCCTTTGGTGCCTCTTCTACCCAGAGATCAGAGAGCCAGGACACGTTTTCCCTAAATACTCTCAAAGTTGTGCAAAAGAAACACCCAGTGCTGGATTTAGTCCTTAAACGAAAACTCACAAGGACACAGCAGAAGCTGAATCATAGAAGTCCAGTGACAGTTCTGTACCTAAAGCACATCACTATGGTGTTAGATGGTCAAAACTGGCACAAGTGTACTCAGACAAGACTCGAGGAGAGGTCCTCAGTTACAGAGGACTTGGGGTAACTCTGAGTATCTCTAAGGCTAAGCACTGCTTATGGCATCTGCAAGAATTTTTAGGGATACACGACTTGAAACTCCATAAAGCAATTAAACGATTTATGCAGCAACAGTTTAAAGCAGCGTTGGGCCCATCCTCCATTTGAGCCTAACAACAATTACTAAATACAATTCAGAAATGGCCTGATGCAGAGCAAGGGGAGGAAAACCACAAGGCCCAAAACGCCCGCTCCCAAATCAATTCTGCAACCTGTGTGGTTCCTGGTATTTCAATAGCTATCGTACCTTTGCCTTGCCCTCTCCGTTTCTCTTCAGCCTGAATGCTTTCAGAGCAAGGAACAGATCTTTCTGCTTATCTGGAAAGCATCCATGGCTTATCTCTGGAAACGACCACACATTATTCCTTAAGTTAAATCCCCAAGGAAGAGTTGCTTTCCCTCCTACTCCATGCAAGAAATCACAACATTTATGCTTTACATCGTCCAGTACCAGACTGGCAACAAGTCATATTTAGAGAAAGACAGCTTTTCCTGCAAGTAAAATGTCAAAGGTTCCCCTGCCCCTGCAGTGCCAATGGAAGACCAGGACCCAAGTGTTACTAACACAGAAAAATTAAGTGCCTTGAAGCACTGAGATGGATCAATTCATAACTGGCTTTAATCTTAAAATGAACAAACACAAACCCCTGTGACTTCTCTACTCGCCCAATGCCTGCAGGGAAGGAATTACCAGCGAGTGAAAGCAGTCAGCAAGGACAAGCAAAAGCGAAGGCCAGCCAATGGAGAGTTAAAATTCCTCCTTGAAACACATGAATTGATGTTCTTTACAAAAACAGTAACTCAAAATCGGGTATTTCAGTTGTACGAAGGAATAGGAAGGGATGGTATGACGATGGCAGCCACCAGCTCCGAACACTCTCTGCGGTACTTGAGTGGAGGCAGCCACATGAAGCAGAGGTTCAGTGACTGGAGCTTCCTTTACCTTCCACTTCTTGCCATTTGCCAACGACAGTGCAGATACCATCACTACCCACCCAGGAGCAGTCTGATTGTGTAGAAAGAACTTGGGTCCAAGTGCCAGGCAAATGAGGCCTGTAAATACCAGGACTCCACTACCACTTCACACCAATTTTAAAGGAACCAAAGTATTAAGGCAATATTCTACCAACAAGTGGAGCAGAAACAAGGATACAGGTTGGATTTTACGAAGTTCCTTGTTTTAAATACATATAGATTCACCAGAAACTGGCAAACAGACTAAATTAATTCAAAGACCTCTGCACACAGGAGAACTTTTCCAACACTCAATCTTATTGTGATGAGAAACCCTTCCCCAGACTTCCATGTTAGCAACAAGAAGCCAAGACATCCAGAAAACACCTCAAACCCAACCGCTGGAGAAGTTCTTGACTGAAAGCTATGAAGGAAGCTCTCCAGGCACTCGGTAGCAGAGCAGGCTGCACTAGCCACTGAGTAGTGACATTTTGCCCCCGGGAGGGCTGTTTAACACAGACACATAGCGGATTGCCAGGCCTGCTCCTCACACGTGCCAAAGGCTTTGCTGCTGCTAGCAGCCTGCTGGACTTTAGCACCTTCTTTTTCTGCCTGCCAGCCAGGGTGACCCAAGTCAGCTCTTTCACAACACTGCAGGGCTGGGCACATTTCTATTCATCAATTACTTTTGTCTAGAAATGGTGGCTTAGAAAGCCTGGGAGCTACCTGGGAAGACACAACACCCCCTCACCTGTAGCAAGACTCCAGGGCTGGCAAGTTAACCACGAGCAGAACACGCACTGAAGTGTCACCCTGAGCAGCAAAGTCACATCACCTCTGTATTTCAGAGCACAGGCACTGTCATTCAAGATCAGACCACTAGCCCATCTCAGCCTACAATGCAAAAGGCCAAAGGCTGAGGCTGCAGAGCAGGGAATACCCACTCGCATTAATCCACCTTTTGGACCCGAGACAATTCCCTAAGACTGGGACTTGAGCGTTACTTGCCCTTACCTTTGAGTGCAGGAATACACCCTACTGAGCAAAAAAGAGTTATGAAAAAGCAACTGTTTCCCTAATCACTGTGCCAAAGTCCCCTACTTAGCACAGGCCTAGCTTCCAGTTATTTAACTCTTGTGTGCTAGAAACATTACGCAGCTACAAAGGCTGCCACCTATAAATGTACATGTGTAAGTTTTTACAGCCATAATTAATTTCATATTGATTATTCCGCAAGACCCAGAACACCCGGGATGCGCAGACCAGGCTTACAGGGAATCAAAGCACAACCACTTACTTATAGTACCTTGAGAATGAAGACATTTCATAGCATTCAAACACCACCTTATGAAACCTCTTGCCTTTGCCACAAAGACAATTTAAACCTCAAGTTCACTCTCTGAGCACTCTCCAGCTCCCTCTTCCCTCCTCAGACCCATGCCCTGGGATTTCAAAGTTACCACGATTCGACGCCGTGGGTTACCCCGCAGCTCCAGGTCCAACCAAAGACACAACCACCCCTCTCTACCTCCTCTGCAGGTGACAGCGCAGCCCGCTCTGCTAAAGGCCCCACGGTTTCCTCCTTCCACGGGCTAAAACCGTCTCTCTCGCGGGGGAAGGGGGAAACAGCAGTAGGAAACGGACCCGGGGACCGCAGTTAGCGCCCAGGCGAGAGGAAAAGGGCGTGCGTTGAGCGCGGCTCCCACCAGAGGGGGCGGCTCCTCCCAACTCCTCCCCTAAACGTGGTTTAACTCCATGCACAGCCCCTCGGCCCGGACCCCGGCTGGGCCCGGTGCCGGGCGTGCGGGTCCCCTCCCCCGAGCAGGGAGCGGGGCGCAGGGGCTGCGGCACCGGGCGGAGGGCGAAGATGCGCTCCTCCCGTTACCAAACGCAGCGCGCAGCCTCTCCCCGGGCCTGCGGCGCAGCAGCCCCCGGCGAGGCGGCGAACCAGGCCGGGCAGCTCGGAGAGAGCCATCAATGCACCGGGTGGCAGGGAACGCGTGAACCCCGGGCGGAACAGAAGGGAAACGGCCCCGTGCTGCGCCCGCCCCTCCGCTCCTCGCCCGGGCCTCAGGCTGCCCCTTCCCCAGGCACGGCCTGCGGCGAGGCCTGCGGCAGGGCGGGCGGG
>JANRGW010031594.1:0-26101 GCA_024733675.1 Psilopsiagon aymara | reverse complement strand
GGCCGCCGCCGCTGCGTCCCGCCGCGGCCTGGCTGCCCTGCTGCTGGGCCGCTGCCCGCCGCTGCTGCCCTGCCTGCTCCCGTCGCCAGCCCGCAGACTCCCCAGCGGCGCTGCCGTTCTTGGGCTGGGGCTGGGCGCGCCGCGGGCTCCCGCTGCTCTCCGTCCTGCCTTCCGCAGTTACAGTCAGGTACAGCCCGCCAGGATCGGCACTAAAATGGCGGCGGCCGCGGGGAGCCGGCCGGGGCAGCGCGGAGCGAAGCTGGGGGGCCGCGGCCTTCGCGGCAGTCGGGATGTGGGCCGGGGGCAGCTCCCGCTTCCCGACATGCCCGCAGCCCCGCAGTGAGGCCGTGGACGGGGGCGAGAGCGCTGGTGCGCTGGTTCCCCTTAAGCGGGAGGCGGCGGTTGCCGGCGCCATGTGCGCCGCTGGCTAGTCCTCTCGCCTCCCTGCCCCCTTACCGTACACCAGCTAA
The DNA here is from genome assembly GCA_024733675.1 of Psilopsiagon aymara. NCBI lineage: Eukaryota > Metazoa > Chordata > Aves > Psittaciformes > Psittacidae > Psilopsiagon > Psilopsiagon aymara. The sequence goes on along the minus strand of JANRGW010031594.1, from coordinate 25,631 downwards.
ACGGGCACGGAGCCGGGTATCGCTGCTGACAGCTGCCCGCTCCTCCTCCTTAATGTGGGTTTGTTTCTTTTTGGTGACAGGTTACAGATGCACCGTCCCATCAAGGTCACCTCTCAGAGGAAGAACAGGATTCATCCAAGGCAGAAAACGACAATGTCTTTCTCATCAGGGCACAAGGATTCCCATTCTCATGCACCGAGGAAGACGTGCTCACCTTTTTTGATAGTATGTGACTTAATTCTCCTTGTAACTGTTCACTGTAGTGCACTCAGTAGTTAATGATTAGTTAACCAAAAGAAAATTTGAAGATCATTAGCCAGAGAAAGAGCAGTTTTTATTATTGCTGCCAAATTATTTATGATTTGCATATATAAAGCAATCAACTTCAAAACTCATCCTTATGACATTTTAGTTTTAAGTGGAAAGCCTTTCCCTTCTTAATCAATATCTCTACAGTAAGGACGGTTGAATTTGAAGTGGTTCCTTTAAAGGCCATTGTAGTTGGCTTCTCCCCAACTTTCATCTTGCAAACAAGCTGGAGTGGGTTTTGCGTACTAATTTAAATTTTAGTGTTGCTTTCCAGTGCTAATTAGTAGGCTTGTGCATATCCTTGCACGACTGATCCATCCATGCTATTTTATGATGCATCCTTCTAGAGGCCAGGTGCAATTTTTTCCAATGGTTTCATAACCTGCCTAACTAAATCAGGTCCATTTAAGGTCCTGGGGACAGGAACATAGAGCAGGCAGAGCATAGCTATAGAGACTGAAAACAGTTTGTTCTTGATCTCATATAAATCAAATCAGTTTACCAGCAATATGAGAATACATCTTACCCAGTTATACAACTGTGGAAGCTAATGGATATCACTTTCTTATCCATGATAAGCATGACACATTAGAATTAAGATTAGGAGTGTCCTATACTTTATGCAGTGTTTTGCGCTGCTGAGGGGGATAGCTTTATGCGGAATATTCAGTTTTCATCTGTGATCAAAAGACTCTGTGTTTGATGCAGTTGTGTATGTTCCTGTATCATGTGTTCCTTGATTTCTAGGCTGTAGAATTAGAAATGGTGAGAACGGCATACACTTCCTCTTAAACAGGGATGGGAGACGCACAGGGGATGCCTTGATTGAGCTGGAGTCAAAAGCGGATGTCCAGAGGGCCTTGCAAAAGCACCTGAGGTACATGGGCCCCCGCTATGTGAAAGGTGGGTTTGCAACAGCACAAGTTACATTGTAAACTCATGATAAAGTGACTAAGAACTGCTTGAATAATAAAGTGGGCTGGTGTGAGTGTGGGGAGATGCAGGGTGTGGAACAGAGCAGCAAATTAGCCAACAGGGCACCATTTATACCTAAATTCCTGGGCTGGATGGGAAAAACAAAGTGGCCCCCTTGCAGGACTATGGAATATGGGGTGGGGAAACAAACAGGAAGTTTTGCAGAATGCCACCTGAGTACTGTGAGGGAAAACATGTTTTGTGCCTGTATTCCTTGTAGTTTTTGAAGTACATGATAGTGATGTAGAAAGCTTACTACAGAATCTGCGGAATGAGTCACAAGCCATTAATGATGGAGTTGTACTACTCAGAGGCCTTCCCTTCAACGCTACTGAGGATGATATCACATATTTTTTCTCAGGTAATACAGCCTACCCTGTGATATTTGGTTATGAGGCGTTTACTTTTTCAAGTTGATGCTGTTGTTCCTCTAAGTGAGAAAAGCAAAAGCATACACAAGGTTGAACGGCTTAAACACTATGAGGAGTTGCTGTCCTCCTGCAGCTAGAAATAACTAAAGCTTTCAGAACAGCCTGTGGCTAACCTAAGATCAGTACTTGCAGCACTCTTCTGGATCCAAGGGAAGGAAAGAGAGGAACCTAGATGCTATTGTCTGCAATTGTATTCGTGCCAGTAGATAATTTAGCAACATTAAGAACAGCAAAAAATGCCTGTATGATCATTACAGTACAAGTGAATAAAACATGGAGTATTAACAGCTGTATAATTCTGACAGGTAACATATGCCATGTTAACAGCGATGTTTTGAGGTTTTTACTATTACTGGTGTGGTGGTGATTGTGGAAGTTGACTGCATCAGCTCTCAATTGAGCAAGTATTGCACAGCATGTTTGCACATGGTCATGTACCACACTTGGTGTTTGAGCAATCCAGGTGGTTGCTGGCTGTGTTCATCTAGCAAGTATCCTTTCTAGGTTTTGCAAAATAGCTGGACATTTTTCTAGGTAAACTTCTAAGTTGTAGACTAAACCACAACCAGTTCTTCCCCACCACTTCCTGCTCTATGTAGGCATGCACACAGTTGTGTAGCGCTAAGGTTCGTCGTAACCATGTTCATACCAAAAGCAGAGGCCACTGATAGAAAATTTTTCACCTGATAACAAGTAGTTCAGTATGTTTGGAGGCATATAATAGCAGAGTGATCACAATGACTAGGGTAGCATTGTGAAGCAGGTATTTCCATTTCTTCAGGATCTTGGAGAGACCCTTTGAGGAAAGAACAAGCTGCAGTGAGGTACACAAAAGCATTCCTGAAGAAAATAAGTGTAATAGCCTAGCCCAGCATGTGCTCTGTATCATGTCAGGTTCAGTTACCTACTGGATTACAGGCTTCTCAAGATGCTTTACAAAAACACAGAAGTTGAAGTTCAGTGAATTAGAGCTGAGTTTTGAAGACATGAGAAAAAATTACCATAATAAGAAGCTGTTCCAGGAACTTTTGTGCTGTGGAGGTCTTTGTTGTCTAGAAGTTGAATTCACTTGGTGTTTTCATTGTTATTTGAAGCCTCAAGTCAGTTTGTTATTGGCAATTAAGCTTATGTGAAAACTAACCAAGCAAATAAAATTGAGTAACTGGAAGTTTAAAAAGCCTGTGTAGGGCAGCATGAGCACTCATTTCACAGTTATGTTGCCACCTTACTAGCTTCTCAAAAAATTTGTAGAAGAGTAAGGAAAAAAGATGCCTCAGGAGCACAAGTGCCTGACAATGTAAATGCCTTTTTTCCCCCAACCTTCTATAGGTTTGAAAATAACTGACATAGTTTTTGTTTACCGGGGAGAAAGAAGAACGGGAGAAGCTTTTGTGCAGTTTGCAGCTCCTGATATGGCAGCTAAGGCCCTGCTACGGCACAGGGAATATATGGGAAATAGGTAGGTACCTCACTGGGGTTCGTGAGGGTACAAGAACATAGTATGAAGCATGCTGTGTGACTTACAGCTTGCTTATTACCAGGTGTAACAGGTAATCTTCAGCTACCCCATAAGGTAGCTTCTGCCTTTATTACTCTTAAAACTGGAACTCGGCTTTAGGTTCATAACTAAATCTTTGTCATAGTTGTGTCAGACTGTTACTTTGTGCCTTATTCAAAAATAAATGGTTTAGGACCCTCTGAAGTACTCAGGTATTCAAAATACTCAATATTTACCCCCAGATAACCCAAGTGTTAACTCTCCTGGTGATGTATTCTTTCGAACTGGGAGAAAACTGAAGAAAAGAGCCTTTTGCAGGCCTCTGTGCTGCAGATCTCCCTTCAGCACTTGTAGCTTCAGGCAGTTTGGGGCCTCTGAGAAATCATTCGTTCTTTAAAAGTATTCCTGAAGGCAGCCTCATCCCAGCAGAAATGGTCTGACAGCATTCAGAACCGTGAACACTAACCCACCTCCCCAGTCACAAGTGCACGGGGATCCTGCTCCTCCTACAGATACTTGCTGTCACCAGATTTCCACCTTTCTGCACTTTTGTCAACCCTTGCCTCCAGTACCAGGCAGTTAGTGTCTCCACTTGGAGAGTATGTTGTATGAAGCACAGTTTCCCACTTACTTCTAGCTTGAATCCATTCCCAGCCCTGACTACTGACCAACACCATACAGTTGTTGGCCTCTATGGTGACCACATCCACCTAGGTTGTTCTTCCTCAAGAATCCTTATTTAATCATTTTTTTCCAGAGTGCTGAGCCCTGTGCCAAACACCTCCCAAGATCCCCTTTTTTCTGAAGGAGGAGTATGTATCACTCTTCCCCAGAACCACAATCATTTAGATTGGAGAAGACTTTTTAGAACATTGATTCTAGCTGTTAACCTAAACACTGCCAAGTCCACCAGTAAATCATGCCCCTGAGCACCACATTTATTCTGTTTTTAAATACCTCCACAGCCACACTCAGAGGAAAAAAAAACCAAAACCCCAACAAGATTGCTTTTACCTTGCTGAATCTTCCTTAAGCTCTAAGTTCTGTTTCTTAACATAATAAAAGGACTCTCTCCACTTTTCCAGTTCCACACAACACTTACTTTCCTGTTCCTAGGCTGCACTTCTTTGAGTTTGTGCCTCCCCTCCATATTGAATGAGAACAGCTGCTCTGTAGGTGTGCCCAGTAATTGAATTAACTACTGTACTTCCCTGCTCTCCACTAGAAATTAATGAATTCTCAATCTGCCATTTTTTTTCATCAAGCTCAAACAAGAGCTGATGTGATTCACCCACCCAAGCTTATACATCTCTGGTGCTAGGGGATTAGCCAAGAAATTGAGTGGTTGCCCAAGCTGCTGTCAACTAGAACTTAACTCATTCTTCCTGAGCGAACAATTTTATCCAGAAATGGCCTTCAGCTGCACACAGTGCTGAGCTGGGGCCTCTCTGCATGGGGTTACTTTCCTTACTCAAGGCGCAGGGAGGAAGGCCTCCTCACCTGGATGTCCATATTCTCTTCACCACGTTATTCCTTCAGTGCTGTGGAAATCACTTCAGACTAGCAGTTAATTTTTTTGTGCAGCCCAGCTGGTACTGTCACCAGCTCTGAAAGATGAGCACAGGCAGCTCCAAGTTCAGGGGTTCTGGGACAGGCAGCTGGAAACATAAGGAACTCTAATTTTATACTTTGACTAAACCTATGAATAAGGTTTGGTTGGTTGTTTTTTATCTGTTTTACTTTCTGTGGTGTAAGTGGGTGCCTTAATGTTGCGTTGCACATTGGTGTATTATACCCATACATTATATTTTATCCCACCAATTTCAGAGTGGTCTGTAAAATCTTAAAGAGTTCCACTGAAGTATTTAATATGACCCTGTGCATCTTCTGTGCCTGCCTGTTGCCTGGTTTGGAGTTAGGTGGGTTTTTAATTAGGGGTTTGTGGAAATTGGAAGTGCAGTTTGCAGATGTGCAGCGGGGGGAAAACAGGCTCACATAAAAGGATGCATACTACTGAAAGAAATAGAAAACATCTTTCAGAGGAAGTAAGCCTGTGGCAGTCACTGCAAGTTGAAAAGGGCTTTCGTAAACACAAATTCATCAAACCCATTGCTTGCCATATTACGGCTCTCACACCCCATACATGAACAGAGTTGGGATGGGATAACATCGTGAAGGTGCTTTCTCAAAACCTTGGGTTCTTTGTGGAGGTGCAAGGTGTGCTATGTAATCTTTTCCTTTGCATTCCAGATACATAGAAGTGTATGTCAGTAGGAAGCATCAAATGCAAAAGCATTTGCCTTATGACAGGCAGCCAGTGATCTACCACAGAGTGAGAAGAGAATATGAATACATTTCTGGAGAAAGGGAATCGAGTGACATGGGGGGCTCTGATGCTGAAAGAGGAAATAGTGAGTCCCTTCCTGTCGTGTGTGTTCTCTGAGGGCATTTCTTTTACCCTGATTGTCTGCTGTGAGCATGACCCCACGTTTACAGCTTTCACACACGGTTGGTGAACATTGCCAGCATTTATGATGGTTTTTTTCCTCCATTCCACAGAATTATGCAGGGAAGGAATGGAAAGCTCTGGGCATGTTGTACAATCTGGAAGTGTCTCATCACCACTGCATTTTGTTCATATGAAGGGTTTCCCTACCCAAACTAGTGCCCAGGACATTATAAATGTGAGTAACAGTAAAGCTATGAATGACATTTGGTAGTCATTACCAATAGAAACCCTTGATTAGTTGTTACAGATGGCCATGCCCCTCGCAGGGGGTTCGAGCTAAATGAGCTTTAAGGTCCCTTCCAGCCCAACCTATCCCGTGATTCCTATGATCCTATAAGTGGTATAAAATGTTTAATTTATCCATGTCGTTCTTAGTCCTCAGTGCTGCATGACTTCAGGCTGAATGTGTTTGAGAACTGGAGTTCACTGGGGGTTACAGGCTCCAGGGTAGCCGTCTCTGTAAATACCAGTGGATTAAAGCTTGTGGAGCTGTCCTAATGTCTGTCACTTTGGCTTGAGTAGCCATTTATAATCTTACCTATGTTTCAGAGTAGCTGACTGTACAAAAATGAATTTCAGAATTATTCTCGATTGTGTAGATTTTAATAGCAAAGCAGTGGCTCAGAGTGAGTGTACCTGCACTTAATGACATTGTGTCTACAGAACATGTGTGCTGTGTGAGGAGTTTTGTTTCTGTCAAGCATTATTCCTCCAGGAGCTTACGGAGCGTGAGACAGGTGACTTGGGTGTGCCCCAGCTTCACCTGGATGGAGAAGGGAGGGCCTTCTGCTACTCAGGAGCTCAGATTGCCCCACAGCCAGATAGGCTTTATAAGTAGAAACAGCATTTTTTTTTTTTGTAATGGGGCGTGTTCTTGTTCTCTTTCTTCCTTACAAAACTCTTCAGTTTTTTGCTCCGCTGAAGCCCACAAGGATCCTGATAGAATACAACTCCCATGGAGATACCACAGGAGAAGCGGACGTGCATTTCGAGAGCCATGAGGATGCAGTGGCTGCGATGGCCAAGGAGGGGTCCCAGCTGCGTAAGTGAAGATGAGGGGATCTTACAGACCCTTGGGTAATTTGGCACATAAGCACAACTTGTCAAGCTGCTGTTAACTGCCTTTGTCAAAGGATCATCTTAAATGGAGATTTCCAAATTACCCTGTAATCAGACATTGGATTTGTACAAAAATTAAAGAGAAACTGGAGAAACTGTAACTCCTCAAGTCGCTGAACTCAAACCCAGCCTGCCTCTCTCTTTGTTCTCCAGAGTGCAGTGCCATTGAATTATTCCTGAATAAACATCCAACGGCAAAAGAAAACTGCTAGTGACAGTGGCACAGTCTCAGATTGGTAAGCGCATCCCCTTTTCTCTCGGTCCTGTTTTGTTCTTACCAATGTGTGTGATACTTTTGTTGACGGCATTTCAACCAGCTTAAAGGCTAAAATTTAGAGTGACTGAAGGGGCTCATCACAGCTAATCTGAGGTCAGGCATCGAGCCTTTGCCCTCCACCAAGTCTGCTTCCACAGGATAGCAGTCTTGAGGTGACAGGGCAGCATCTCCTTCCGGGGTTACAGCCAGAGCTGGTAGTGGTTTGGCTACACAGCAGCTTCCCCTTGCAGGTGAGGCCTGCTGCAGGGGGTGGGAGAGCTTTGTTTCCTTCCTCCCTTTAAAAGCGTGATTGATATAAGGTTCTGATGGGATTGTATTCCCTGACATGGAAGAGGAAGTGTGGCTAAACCTTTTCCATGGATTTAACAGTAATTGGTCTTTAGGCTGGGGGAATGTTGCTTACAATTACAGTAGAATCTGACACAGTAACATTTACCAGGTTATTTCTTAATGTTTTAATCCACCCAGTTACAAGCACCCCTGCCTGTGGTAGCCAGCCTGTTTTCAATGCAAAGGGCTTGTTGTCGTGCTTTTCACAATGTTAACCATGGGCTGATGGGGGTAGTGTCCTGTAGCAGGACAGTTCTTGCTTTCTTTGTTGCACATGAGCAGCATCTCTTGCCATTTACAAAAGAAAACTTGCAAGCTGTGTTGGGTGCATGAAGGATGCAGCCCTTCCCTGGAGGAGGTCGCAGTGGGGCCTGGCACTTCTTGCTGCCAGAACATGGTCAGATCACGCTCCTTCCTCAAAATTCACCAGCCCTACTGTGTCCTTAAGGAAGGCCTTGGCTGACTTGTAATGCTTCCTTCAATTCCCTTGGGAAAGGTGGGGTGCTGGTTGCTGCTCCCCACTGTAGCAGGGAGGCCTGGCACCCCCCAGTGCCCCACCACCCCTGCAACTCTGTATTGCTGTTATGCCAGGGAGCAGCTCTTGTGGAGGATTCAAGGCACTTGCCTGGCTGTGCCCTCCATCCCAGCCAGCCCCACTGGCCCCAGCACAGCCAGAACTGCTTCTGACCCTAAGCTGGGATCCAGCACCAGTGGAATTTTAAGACTTCCAACCCCATGTGTTTGTGCACTGCCACCTCCATAGGAACATCTCCCTGTTAGAGCTGTTTGTGTAATGCCAAAGTCCATTACTGGAGGCAGTAATTCAGAATAAAATGCAGTGGGGCATTTGAAAGAAAGGAAAGCAATAAGCCACAGCAAGGCGGTGATTTTTCTTCTTCTCTTTTTAGGCCAAGCAAACATTCCGGGGATACAAGTATAAGGATGGAGGACGAGCGTCACTGCACACTAACAACGATAAACTGTATAAAATCTAGGTTAGTGTGGTGTAAAAGCATGTAATAAATTGTATTGCTATACTGTGGACAGATTGTGTGTTGAAAAGCAGAAGCAGCTGCACTGGAGGGATGGCAGACGCTGCAGGATAGAGCCCTTCTAGTCTCCGGCTGCATAATGATACACAAAGGACTAATAAACCACTAGTATCCACAGTTAACAAACCAGTGTGATTTCAGATCCTCACACACAGGTCAGTGGGTGGAGGGCAGGACAGCCAACACCTCACCCCTCCTATGTGTAATCAAGGCGCAAGGGTATTGAAAGAGTGCTTGGGACATGGGATATATAGATGATCAAGTTTTTATTATTGTGTGGAACAAAATGAACATCAGTAGAACTGCCCTCTGCTTCCCCAAGCCTGACGGCCAGTGTCAGCCCGCACTCCAGCATTACAAGCTGTACCTGAGCAAACACACCCTGAACAACATCTGCAGCATCCAGTATGTCCCAGGAGAGACCTTCACTGAGGCTGAAATACAAAGGAGGAGGTAAGTGCTGGCAGCCGAGCACCTTCTCGCTCTAAACTTCCAAAATGCCCGTTTCCATGCTAGCTGGGCTCTGAAAGGTTTCAGCCACCTCTGCTTGTGTGTAGGGATCTTGTGTGACTACAGGGGACCTGCTCACAAGCTGTCCTCTTTTTTACACCTTGAGCAAGCAGAGTGGCAGCCACTCCAGCTGGAATAGCACACACCCTTGGGAGCTGCACTGTGCTGGTCCCAACAGCATTAAAAGTAAGTGACAGGGGGGGCCAGGTTCTAGTTTAACCCTCTCACATGGAAACTGTGTGGGTCTCACTTTCTCCATGAGGGTGAGTCACACTGGGTTTGGATGCAGGAATTTGACATCTTTTCAACATGTACAGCACATACACAAAACTGTAACACTGCAGTCGGTGTCTCACCCCCCTGAAGGAGAGTGCCCACACTCAAATTCAAGGCTTTTGTATTTCAACACTGTTTACAACTACTGATTCTACTGTAAAGGACAGCAGCAAGGAACTGCCACAATGGGGGGGGGGGGGAAGAGAAGAAAAAGAAAAGCTACATGAAGTTTCCCCCCTGTGAAGGGCAGTAAGAGGAGTTGGAGAACTTGTGTGGCTCAACATACCAAGGCCTAGAGGGATCTAGAAGAGTAATTCATTGTCTAAACTAGCACCAGCCACAAAATCACAGCTCTGACATACTTTTTAATGCAGTCCTAGCCAGGCTACAGAACAGAAAATCCCCCCTGAGGAATTAAACCACTACCCCCTAATAATATTTGTACAAACCCAAATGCATTTGTTGTTACATAAATACATCGGTTTTCTATGGACTACAAAACATTCTATGGTCTTTGAGACTGATGTAGGCTTCCAATACAAACCCAACACAACTCTGACCTGCTGTGTGTTTGTGAGGAACCCACCACTGCGTTTTGGAGTAACGAGAAGTTCCATGAGATGACAGCAACAAAGAATGATGTAGCATAAATTGCAAAACCTCTTTAAGCTGTGTTTCAAACTACCACTTCTAGTAGGTGCAAAACATTCCAATTTCATCTTGCCTTCATTCTGATCTAACATAGAGAAAGTGAAACACCAGGTTTTCCATGGTAACTCGTGCAAGGGGGCAAGGTGAAGTGGCCCTAAACCACTTCCTGTGTCTAAATACTTGGGACTCCAGTTCCTCCATTACCACACCAAGGTGGGAGGTACAGTTACACCCCTGTGTAGTCACAAAGTCACAGCGAGGGTCTCAGAGGGAGGTCAGAGAAGCTGTAAGGCACTTACATGCCAGATCAGTGCAGGTCATCAGTTGTCATACCGTGCATCCATCAAAACTGCCAACACCCCCACCCTTTACAATACAGAATGGGAATTATCACAGCTTTGATTGGTTTTGGTACAGATCTGCATACCAAGCCCACAGCCAGAGGCCTGAGCCAAAGAAATGAAGCTAGGAAGGGATTACTGGCATCTCACCCATCTCCTGACACCTGGCACTGATGTAGCAGGTAGAGCCAGATTGGCAACCAGGAAAGGGGAAATGGGATTTCAAGTGCAACCAGACATGAGGATTAAAAAGCTCCTGTTCTGCTTTCAGTGAGCTTGCTTCACAGCAGCATGCTTTCACACCACACACTTAAGGATGAGAGCATTCTCAACTTGCACACACACAGCTCTTTTTTGGGGGGCGCTCTGTTCTCACTGTGTCCTGAGGCTCCTCAGGTACATCCTGGGCCACTTCACATGACATGCCCTAAGCAGTTCTCCAGCACAAGCTCAGGCCTCAGAACAGGCAGACCTCTGCACAGGGAAGGCTCAGATGGGTTTTCGTCACAAGAGACTAAACACCATGAAGCTGCTTCCCCTCTGACATCCAAAGAACACAGGCAAGCATCTTCTCTTCACATTCCCCCTGAACAACCCCAGAAACCATCATCAGCTACAACCATTTCTTGTCACCTCTCTCTGCAGCCCATCCCCTACAAGGGACTGGTTGAGTACTGTTGGATGAGCTGCTTGTGGCAGGGATTGCAGACACGCTCGGGGTTGATACTAGATGGGAGGGGCAGCTCATTCACTGAGCAGGCTTCACAGAAGATGCCACCACAGTTCTTGCAGATGTTCTGGAAGGCAGGAAGAGAACAGAATTAGAGATGCTCAAGACATGAGCAACAAAAAACCTTACATTTCCTCTCATGAATATTCAGTCAACCCAAATCTTCTGCTGGGTAAGAGAAATGCTTCACAGCTCCACCGTGGAGTGGAGCACTCCCACTGAACACCTTTTTGGTAACTCTTGTAATCCCTCTAGATCCACACTAAAGCAGTGAGGAAAGCAAGAGGGGCTTAGCCACAACAAAGGAGACTAAACCCAGAAAAAGGCAAGGTGGCAAGTGGAGAAATTAGAACTGTTACCACTGCCTATTCTCACTTCCCACTGATCCCTGAAGACCCCAATTAGCTGAAAAGGGAAGAAGGGAAAACAAACTGCTGAACAGCAAGCAGAGTGATGAGCCCTCAACCAAGCACTGTTCCACAAGTTTACATTAAGGGTAAAGTGTAGTTCAGAACAGGGCTCATTTCCTTGTCCCAAGTCACCAGCAGGAAATCTACACTACTGAAATGAAAATTGGACAAAACACTGTCACCAGATGACAGGGATGATGAGTCCTTGAAGTTACCTTTCTTTTACTCCGGCTGCTTTCCTCCCGGCAGAGCTGGCAGATCTCAGCATTTCCAGGTCCTGAGAGCTGCTCCTAAACCCCAAGTAAACCCCATGACATTCTGCTTTATGTGCTACTTTACACAGCACCTGTGTTAAAGCTCTGTGGCTGATCCACATTGTACAACAGGGAGGAAGGTTTCACGTGCTCGTGTTATTTAACACCTTCTATTCACAGCACATCCTGCATTTGCAGGATCATCTACAGTCACACTGACTATACCACAGGGCAGACAGGGAATCACAGCATGGCTGCAGGAACCAAGGAGCATGCAGCTCCATTTTCAGGCCAGTATCAGGCTGCTGGCCCAGCATCAAGGTGGGAAATCAACACCCTTTTGATTGTGAACAAGAGCTGACACACGCTTTTTCTACTAGGGAACAATTGCTTCGACAGACCCTACAGCCAAATCCTCAACAAGGCGAAACCCAAACTTTGGGGTATTTGGGCAGGAAAGATGCTGCAGTGATCCAGGAGCTCTGTCAGAACCCTTGTCCCTTCAGGATTTCAGTGCAAGAAAAAATTACCAACCTGCTCTTCCTGCATGCCGCTCAGTAACCTGCAAGAGAAGAACATCATCATCTGGGGCTGGTACTTCACTCATTGCATCATTTTAGAAAAGCATCTGGACCATCAGAGCATTCCTCATCCCTTTTTTTATGTCCTACCTATACAGAGCTTTGGGTTTGTTTCTTCAAAACCACGCTGCCATGGCTGTTTGGACAAGAGATGAGGCCTTTATAAGCTTTGTCAAACAGCAAAGCAGAGCAGCAGGATGTGACTGGTGCTGTTTAGACATCCAGCACACCTGGCTAAATGGGAAGAGCAGGAGAAAAACTAGCAAAATGCCTCAGAAAGGGAGCAGTGCATAGAAAAGCCTGTTTAGATGGTATAAATACGGTTTAAATACAGTTTAAACCTAGCTTTAAACTTGCTGCAAAATGTTTGAGCCCCTCCAACTGCAGCAAACAGGCAGTGATAATGGATTTAGATGCAGGTACGGCTAAGAATCATGCTACCTGAACTTGATCTTCATACAACCATTTTCTTGAAACATTATTTCAGTTCTCTTTAACAGCAGCTTCTCTTCTGGTCCCGAAGTCACAGCTTATTAGCTACAAACACCACTGATCCACCAACCCTTCTCCTTTCCCTCACCAACAGAAAAGCTTACCAAAGGTTCACTGAGTAAGAAAAATTGATCAAGAGCAGGTTTACAGAGACAAACTGAAAGGGAACTGGGAGAGAGACAGAGCTTATCAGATCCAGAGGGGCTGAGGGCAAGAGACAGAACCTCCTCCTTCCCTTTGAGTGCTATGAAAAAGCAGCAGAGACCTCAACAAAGGACATGAGGTTGAAAGTCTTTTTTAGAAAGGGGAGCTGCACTATTACAAACTTCCCATTAGCACAGAAATTAGTGAAGGGGAAGCAGGACTTAAAAAAGGAGAAGGCAAAAAGATTTCCTTTCTTTCATACTTGTGTGTCAGGACACTGTTCTCTCTTAATGGCTGTTTCAGTTTAGCATTTTCTTCCTGGATTTTGAGCTTCCCATCCTGCCAAAAGGAAACATTTACTCATCAGTTGAACTGTGTGATGACTCCAGTTTCAGCCCTGCCATACTGCAAAGGGAGACTTTACCTTGCTATTTTGGGAATACCGATCTGCCCCTCATTGGCACAGAGGTGTCTTTGGACACTATGAGAAAGCACATATACACCTGTCGACCCTACATGCTTTACTTTCTTTTGCTGTGATCAAAAAGCTGACTTCACATTTTAGAGATGGACTCTTCAACAGGTCCAATGACCTCCTTTTGCTAGAAGGTAAAGAAACTTCACAGTCCCTATTTTTTATGTTAACAGCAGAGGCTGAAGAGGCAGATGGGCTGAACAGGCTTTTTAAAGACACTTCCACTGCATCAAGCACCGCCTACAAGTCTTGCAGCAATAAGAGGCATCCATTCTGCAGTCACTTTTTTGCACCCTGGCTCACTGGAGCAGCCCAGGGCAGCCCAGTGAAGGCAACTCTCAAGGGCAGCAGCACGCACGGGAGTTGCTGATAACAGCCTCTGTTATTACTTCACAGTTCTCATGGTTACAAGTTTTGTTCTCCAGAACAACTGCTTTACTGCCAGACCCCAGCAGAAAAGCCTGGTTTGCTCTGAAGAAAAAGCTGCAGAGCGGATTTTAGCTTTCAAAGGCAAACTTCCTACTAAAAAGGGACTTTCACTTGGGAACTATGACATTTGTTCTCGAGACAAACACTGCCCTTTGTTTTAAAACTACCAAATTCACTAATGGGCAGCACTAAAAGAACAGTGAAAGTGATTTGTGATGCCCTTGAGAGAATTTTGCCTTCTAAATTTTACTACCCCTTTCTTTCTGGAGAATTTCCCTTCTAATACAAAAAATAAAAGCAAGGAAACTTTCTTTTCATCAGATGTAAGGTGTACAGCATCTCTCCTGCCGTATTACACTTGGTTTTATTCATCTAGTGAAGACAAACCACAATCACCGTCAAAACTTTGCCAGGCACCCAGCCTGGAAGAGAAAACCAGTGCTCTTGCAAATTTTTTGGTGAGGCTCAACTCAGGAACAGCCTATTTAGTGTGTGTAAACAAATGTTCCAAAGCTCCTTTGGTTGTAGTATATTAATATTACACACTTATTGCCCAACAAAGCTCAGGAACAGCAAACGAGCAAAATGGAACTCCACTTCAAACACAAGCCAAGAATACAAATTGTCTTACCTGCCTGAGCCAATTTGTTGTGCCTTTTTTGTTTTCTTGGCTGCGTTGGTGACTGTGTGACCATCTGTCCCTTTCCCGCTTCAGTTCTACTTCCAGGTGGCTCCTAGAATATACAGGTGGAATTGTGAATGGTTTTCTAACACTTGACATTGAAAAACAATGAACTATTTAACCCTCTCTTCACACTAAAGAAACTGAACCCCAACTCAGGAGCTGAAAACTGCCTCTGAATAACAACTTGTCTCACAGTGTGTTAAGTCATAATATGTCACGATGGATAATCTAGATGCTCGTCATGTAATTCCAGTTTTGTAGGAAATAAACCTCCTGACTACGTCTGGAAGTCCTGAAACAATACTTACTTCTTCATCTGTTACAGAACTGTCAATCTGCACCTTTTTCAAAAAGACATTCTTCAGCACATGAAGCCAAAGCCAACATCTTCAACATTTCCCAAAGATGTCCACATGGGACTGATGGATTGTTGCCCCCTGAAAGCTGTGGAGATTCTTCTGACACCTCACCTGAAAGTGGAGCTTGCTTCTCACAGAACAACTGCAGGCTCCTCACCAGAACTGCCCTGCAGCCCCTGGTCTAGCCTAACCTGTATTAAGGGATGACACATGCTGCTTCAAGGCTGCCAAGCAGTCTAGGCTTTGGCAACAGTCCCATGCAGCACATGCAGCGGTGCATCAAGCTTGGAGGGAAGAAAAACGAGGCTGAGTGCAGTGCAGTCATATCTCAGAGGACAACTCATCAGTGGTCAACGACATCTGAGGTCCCTCACACAGCCTGAAGCATGCTCAAAAAGTGCATGACTCTAAATCTAGCTGTGGATCATAGAATCACAGTCTGGTTTGGGTTAGAAGGAACCTTAAAGCTCATTCAGTTCCAACCTCCTGCCATGGGCAGGGACATCTTCCACTGGACCAGGATGCTCCAAGCCCTGTCCAACCTGGCCTTGAATGCTGCCAGATCACAGAGGAGCCTTCACTGTGGGCCACCAGAAAGCTCACTGCCTCCATGACCATAGCCTGCCTGTGTGGAACACCAACAAAGCTCTCTAAGCACATACACCATAATGGACCAAAGCGCTAGAAACGCTGTTTTCTGAAATCATTCCAAGTGATAAGCAGTAGCTACTGTAGGGAATGACCCCTGCTCTGAAATCAGAGCCTAGAAATTGAGTATCTGCTGGTAAAAGTAGCAGCAAGACTTGTACTACAAAACATTCAGAATCCTCTTTGCTATTTGAAACAACATTATTCATTATTACCCTTGTTCATCTCCATGCCACTCCAGCAGTTACTGAAGTAACTCGTTATGACTAGAGCTGCATTAATTCCATAGCCCAACTGAAGTGAGTCAAGCTGATGGAAACTTAGACCCAGAAATGTACACTTGGCCATGTTGACGCTTAAACCAGCTGAGGAAGTTCTTGTTTATAACTTGATTTACAACCAACACTACCACAAAAAGCCCCATCTCCTCTTAAAGGAAAGTAATTCAAGCGAGGCTGCTCACATCCCACTGCAGCACCCTCCAGCAACTCCCTGCTGTAGAAAACCTCGGCTAACTAAAGCAGTACAGCCTCCTGGTAAAGGAGGCTCAATCATTTTCATACTGTCAATGCCATTTAACTTGAGAAAATAGACCAGTTTGCATTTGCAGAGAACATGCATTCCCCCTTTATAACCAAGAACACTGCTAAGCTCACCCACACACCCCCAGAACCTCGCACAAATTTGTGATAAAAGCCATTTGCTGGTTTTCTGGGGAGCCTCTATAACTTTATCAATAAGGAAACAAAAAGCTGTGCCAGGAGGGGAACAGGGGATAAGAATAAAAGCACCCAGCAATGCTTTTCCACAATTCATCCCAGTAACCTTGCAACAAACCGAAGATGCGTCATGGCTGCAGAAGGAGAGATACTCTTCTATTTTAAGAAGATTTGTCTGTTTTCCCAATACTGGTAAAGTGATGACACTGCAGGGGAAAATATGATCGTAAAGTTTATCCAGTTCCAACCTCCTGCCATGGGCAGGGACACCTTCAGCAAGACCAGGTTGCTCCAAGCCCTGTCCAGACTTGCCTTGAGCACTGCCAGGGATGGGGCAGCCACAGCTTCTCTGGGCAACCTGTGCCAGCACCTCCGCACCCTCACAGAGAAGGACTTCTGCCTAAGAGCTCATCTCAATCTCCCCTCTGACAGTTTCACCTCCTCATGGTTAACACCTGCTTGGCATCTAACACACCATGTGTCTTTCTCCACCTCAACCCCTTCTCATTGCCATCACTCTGCCTGCTTTCTACTAAGAACAGCCCAAAAAAGAGGTTAGAAAAGGGTCTCTTCACCGCTGCCTGGAGAGCTCTTCCACTTCGAGCTGGAGGCTGTTGATTTTGTCCCCAAACTCCTGCTTGAAGAGGCGGTTGTCTTGCTCGGCCAACTGACGGTCCTTCTCTGACTGTCGCAATCTGGATTTGAGCCACATGAACTTGTGATAAAAAACAAAAGCCATGGTGGGGAGGAAGACTGAGTTTAACCAACAAATAAAGCACCCAGTGAAAAGGTAAAGGAAAAAAAAAAAAAAAAGAATGGTAAAAACAATGGGAAGCAGGAAAATATTTTAAAGAAAAGTAAAACGTAGGTGAACCAGGCAGAAGCTCTGATTTTCAATAGTTTTTATTCTATTACTACAGTTTACAGCCATTAGATGAAAAACATAAAACATCACTTTTATCCAGATTCAAAGCAAACCTCAAGTACACAGAATTTTAAGTCCAATTTGATTTTAATGTACGTTACATTTCAGCTCTACACGTGTAACTGGAACTTGCAACATAGGTTAGCTACTCTATTGAGAATTAGTGCATTTTCCTGGTCTCTTCCATGGACTGACACAAGGCATTAGTGTACTAAAGCATTTCCACTCTGGGCCTGACATCAGAAAAGGCCAGATCCTTAATTCTGCCTTATTTTAGCAGTATTGTGACAGCAAACAGACCCAGCACAACCCCTTAATTCCACAGAAGAAATCTGGGGAA
Organism: Psilopsiagon aymara; assembly: GCA_024733675.1. Classification (NCBI taxonomy): domain Eukaryota; kingdom Metazoa; phylum Chordata; class Aves; order Psittaciformes; family Psittacidae; genus Psilopsiagon; species Psilopsiagon aymara. Next base: position 8,162 of record JANRGW010031594.1, on the reverse strand, counting down.
GAGCAGGGGAGTTAACTGTTCTAATCAGCTACTTGGATACCCTGATGAAAGCTCCCACCTTTTAACTATTATTTTATTATTCTCCAGGTAGTTAAAATGAGTTTCTAGTGAAAGGTTATTAAAGGTTAACGTTATACTTCCAAGCACACTACTTGGGCATCACGGAGATTTCAAACCAGGTCTCCAAGTCTGCTTGTGTGCAGGAGTCCATTAAGTCAGCCAAGTGATGGTACACACTGATGTACAGCAGGACTGGGCTGAGCCTCACTGATTTTAAACATACCTAGTGAGGATCAACAGGGATTCTTTCTCCAGTTGTGTTTCAGCTACATCTGCCACCTATTGCCCCAAAGAGCACTCTCCCACAGAAAAAAGGGAGAACTGGCATCAAAAAAATTTTACAGGAATCTCACCAAGCAAAAAACCCTTATTCAATACAGAACCCCCCCAAATATGATCTTGAAAGCAAAAAATAATCTCAAGGAGCACTCATAACCAAAGGCCTGTGGCAGGCCAGCATGGTGAACTTCTGTGGCCCCAGGCATGAGAATTATTACTTTCTAACAGTCCCAGCTACAGACATTTAAAGTTTTACAATGGGGTGTTAAATTGGCAATTATTTTTCCTATCAAGAGATGATTCCCAAGCTTTAGCTGTTTTTCCATTAGCAAATTCCATTTGTATTGAGCAAGAAAATCTCCCCAAGCAAATGAAAGAAGTGTGATAGTAAAATGTAACTCTTCCTTTTCAGCCACTAGCTACTCAGACAAGGAATGGTCAAGTACCAAATTGCCATTTCCACTCCTCACCACTGCACATTTTGTTCCTTTCTTCTATTTTTATGTTTTTGTTTCTTTTAAACTCTAGAGTAAGAAGATCAGACTTTTCTTTTAACACATGTAACTTCCCTTCCTAGGAAAAGGAAAGACCTACCAAAACACTTCTCCTCAGCTTCCTTCGGTCAGGAAGAACCTCAATGCACATCTAGTGGGAATCATGGCAGAGGTAGAAGGCAATGCAAAGATAAGGAGGTTTCCACTGAACTTTCCACTCTATCATGTTACTCTAAGACACCTAGCTACTAATTCTGGACACATGAAGTTTAAAGGGATAAGGAGAAGTCCCCGCCCTCCCACCAAGTCACTAAGGCAAAATCGTTGCAAGCAGTCTTGTTTACAAGAGGGCTGGTCTTCACGGTGATGAGCTATCGCACCTTGGACTTGGGGCTGAACCCACACAACAGAAGTGAACAGGGAACGGCTTGGGCTACGCACACAACTACTTTCAACAACTTCCAAGGATGCATTTTTTTCATCTACTGCACAAAAAGGGGAACACAGAAAACTATTTGACTTCCCAGAGCTGGCCAATCTGACAAGTGGCTTGACCAACATGCCTAGAATCCGTAACGGCTGAAGACTTGTGCTGCTGTATACGGTATGCATCACCAGGGTGTACAGAGCCACAGATCTCCCATTCCTTATGCTTTCCTGGTGTGTTCATTGGCCAACTCACTGGTACTTCAACACGGTTTAAAGGGCAAAGTTAGGGATTTTTATACCCGAATCTAAATCTCTGAAGAAAAACTCACTGATTTTAAAAATTCAGCAAATTCCAAACCAACTTTAGGTGACAATTAATATTTAACAGTTGCTTTTTGCAATTTGCAAGTTCTCCCCTCATAAAGGAGTTCTGATGTCAAAGATGTGAGGTGACCAGACATAAAAATGTCTAATGATGCTTCTGGATCAGTTTGTTTGCTGCACTATTTAAGGTTTTTGCCTGTTTCACCAAATCCTTTTCACTGTTTAAGTAAGTCAGAATGAGGGTGATGATAAAAAAGGAAATTAAGGACAGTGAGAGAAAGAGAGCAGATAAATTAGCTGAGTAGGTGTAATAAAACATTTTAAAATACACATTTTCTACAAACAAAATTACCTTTTTATAAAGAACCACTCAAAATACAATCCCTAAAATGAGAACATTAATTTAGTGCAATGACCCACTCATTAACTAAGTCCCAGGCACCACATGCTCCTGAGAGCTATGCTTTTCTTGGAGCTAGTGCAACAGTCAGTGAAATTCCCAGAGACTGAAAAGTTCTGAACCTCTGACCAAAGCTCTGCAAAGCTTGGTTTCGAGAGCAGGACAAAAAGCAAAAAGGAGCATTGCTTCTTCGCAAATCAATTTGATTTCTCACAAAAGAATGCTTCAGTTGGGGGTATTTTTCCAAAAAGCACCAGAGAGATGTGGATAACCAAGATACCTCCAAGCCTGCCTTCTGCTGCTCCTCCTCCTCTCTAATACTGCCATTAACAGTCAAGAACTTCTCTAAGTTCCTATTTCTATTTTTTATCAGTGCTATCAGAGACAGTGATTGACTTGTAATGACTGAACAACATATAAAAGGGCAGCTGATGTAGATAAACAAAGCTGCTGTGTTCATTGCTGGTTTAGTCATACATTCTTTTGTACTGGAAACCCTCCAGAGCATGCACACACTCCTAACAGCATCTGAAAAATTAGAACTCTCCTCATGTAGGTCTGTTCAGCAGCAGCTGAGCAGAGCATTTCCATTCAGGGTCTGCAAGACATTACCATTAGAATATACACATGATTTCGTAATTGTCAAAGCTTCATTCTTTACCTTTGTTCAAGCTGTTTGATGGTGGCAGCCATCTGATTTGTTTTTTCTTCCAAACGGCTGTTTAATTCACTCTTCTGTTTCACTCCCATGTCTGAACTCTGCAAAAAGTAGCATTGGGGGGCTTTTGTAAGTAGCAGTAAACCCAAGATAAGCCACCATAAATCATGTGGCTAATGAAACCAAAGGGATAGAAGCCAAAGAGGTAGGAAAAGGTGCTCAAAAAAGCGAAGGCCAGGTCAATACTGCAAGGACATGCCAGTGCAGGCCGCATCTGGGCCCCACAAAAAACCAATACCATCATCAGTGAAGCTTCCTGTACAACACATGTTAATGTGGTTCCTGCTAATATCATTCAACTGCTTTGCAGAGAATGACTGGCTCCAGGAAAGCAGAAGTAACCCTTTCCTGTTCTAAAGTTTATGTTGGGACTTCTTTCTGAGAATTTTGTGATGCTCTTTGTCTTAAGAGTCTGCTTTGCAATTACTCAGTAATGTATGTTATTACACCATACACCTTCAATACTGAATTGCATTGGTACAGAAGCTACCATGGCTCAGTTTTTATATCACAGGACCACAGAAGACACTTTCCCCAGTCACACACACATATTTCTGGATAAGGTTGAGTCTTTCTTCAGAAGAAACTGCGTTTTCCCTTAACCTCCACCTCAAATACTAGAGCTTTCTTGCATCAAGACAGAAGTATGCTGTCCAGCCTGTAACCCCGTAACCCACATATTGCATTTTTTAAATACATAGGGGCAAAAAGAAGAAGTAAAGCCATCACTTTTATCCAGAATCTGACTGAATTATTTTCTTACCTGCAGCTTGAAAGACAGCTCATGCTTTAGGGCCCTGAGATCATCCAGCTGCTGCCTGAGCGCCACTAGCGCATCCTGTTTCTCGCAAACATCTTTCTCCAGCATCTTCATGGCTAGCTCCATCTCCTGCCGCATCCCGATTTGTGCCTCCAGCTCTTTCTCCACATCCTGGAACATATAGATCAGGAAGCATCAAGCTGGAAAACTTGAATTCCTAAAAGCCTTCTGCTCAGGCATTTTTCTCCCCACTAGCTGAATATATGATGTGGAGTAACAGTTCAGATAATGGCAATATTCTTAGAATCACAGAATAGTTTGGGTTGGAAAGGACCTTAAAGCTCATCCAGTTCCAACCCCATGCCATAGGCAGGGACACCTTCCACTAGACCAGGTTGCTCAAAGCCCTGTCCAGCCCAGCCTTGGACACTCCCAGGGGTGGGGCAAAGGGGATGCATCAGATCCAGAAGTGCAACTGAACTGCTCATTTTGAGAAACAGTCCTGAAACTGATCAATAGAGCCACAAAATGAAGCACGAAGGTAAGAATGAAAAAAAACCCAAAACTGGTCAAATACTGTCAAAAGTGATTGTCTTACATGGAGTTATTGGATGAAAAAGCCATTTATCACAAGCTCCCAACTCACGCAGCCCTTACCAGCCGCAGCTGAGTCTCCTCCTTTAACTGTTTTCGTGCCTCAGTCAGTGCATGTCCATCAGCAGTTCTGTCTTTAGAGACCTACATGAATCAAGACACTCAATTAACTTGTCATTATATACTACTAACCCTCACATTTGCTGATTATTTGCTTTTCCCTCCACTTGGAAAACAAATTCTGCAAATATCGAAAATCAGAGCTCCATCCAGCATGCAGTTTCCATGGGAATTTATTCTACTTTCCTGTCTCCCCAAGTGCTCCATGCACTTCAATGGATATGAATTAAACAGTGTCAATTTTCAGAACTTTCACAGCATATTATGGATGGTTACAAATCCTTGGGAAAAGATTTTGGGGGCTTTAAAATTGAAACCAGATTCCGTCATAGTTACTAGAGATCCTGCCCCTTGATTTCCGAAGAGGGTCGTGTTTCAGGCCAAAAAGCACAACTCCTACATCCAAATTGTTCTGCCAGCCTCTCAGTGAATTATTCTTCCTCCTGTCCCTTCTGACACCTTGCCATGCAAGCCATGAACATGCTGTGTGAGCTCTTGGCTCTGCACATGCTCATGGTTTCATCAGCCATGGCCAGGCAGGAATCACTGTAGCCAGGCTCCATCTGTTACCCTCTGTGAGGGTCCACCTGCAGTCACTCTTACCTACTGCATTTTTTTGTGTGAGACACATCAGGAAATAAAGTCTCTTTCAAACACGGACTGTATGTTCAATCTGGGTTGAAGCTGCCCCAAAGGGTCAGTAGATAACTCTCACACACACACACACCAACCTTACGACTGGACTCTAAGATGTAAGAGCTTTCTTCTTTAACCCGTTCCATCTCTTCTTGCAGTGTAATAATCCTGTTGTTTGCAACTGCAAGCTGTGAACAAAACAGAACAACAGTAACATATCACAAACATACTTCACCATTTTTTCCCGCTCTTTAGACCCATCTTCTTCCATATTGGAGTGGCTAAAGACAACTTGGCCTCTAAAAAAGGAGAAGGGCTATTTGGAAAAAGAAAAGCATCAGTTAGTGCCAGTGTGATGGATTTTTAATATCAGCCAAAACAGAGACTTCCCAACCTATTTTGGTTCCTGTTTTTCAGTAAAATTACCGACTTCTTGAGGACTCTACCTGCTAGACTTAGTGTAACATGTGGTTAAAGCAACTCAACCGAAATCCTCTCTCCCATTCCCTTCCCTTGCCAAAGATAATAAGATGGAAAAATGGGAGCACACAGCAGCTAGATTTCATGACTTCTAGCAACTGAAATCTAATACCAAGAAGAAATGCTTGTGTGGGTTTGCTAAAGCTTCAGTGGTTTGGGTACACTGCTAGGCAGAGCCTCTGAGATGTAAGATGCTCAAGTATTTGGGCAGGAGAAGCACAGTGAGAATCGCACCAGAGAAGGAAGATTTGACTGGAAATAGAGGCTCAGCAGCACAGGCCACTCAGGAGACAGCATGTGTCCAAAGGCCAAAATAACTTCAGAAAACTCCTCCTGGCTTTGTAAATTATAACTTACGTAAGCCTTGCACACTAGAAAACCTCAGTGACATTCCAAGACATCAGCCATGTTATTAAGTGACAAACCCAAACAGAAATCACTCTGATAAGAGCCTTTGGTACAGCTCAAGCCAAATGCACAAATTGACGTCACATGTGACACAGTTCATTAACTACATCCTGCAAACACCCCTGGGCTGGCACAGCATGTTTCAGTATCGCTTATATTCTTACTTTGAACAGTGTGCGGACTTCATTGAGATGCAAACAAGTAAATCATTAAAAATCAAAAAACCCTTCAGCCAGCACTGAAATTACTCTCATGGGTACCATCCCTAATTGGCACACCACCCATACTCTGCAGGTGATAAATCAAAATCCACTTACAGTAGCACTGAGAAAGGCAGCCTCTACCACACATTCAGAGCTCAAAAAAACATTTTAATTGTAAAAAGCATTTCTTACACTTTAATTGCAAGAGTGGATATGGTAATTTCTATCACTAAAGCTTCTCATTGTTTGGAATACATCCATTAAACGTTCAATAAGCAGACACACAGACCTCTTAATGAGGATGAACAAGCAAAAAAGAATTTCTGTTTCCTATTTGTTCTGCAAGAGCACTGGGACATCCCAATCAAAGTCATTCTGCTCAGCTAAGTGACACGGGGACAGAGATACTGTACAACCATTAGGATAAGACCTCCTATCACCCACTTGTCAGGGGACTGACCCTTAAAGATTTTATTACATTTATGCCATTACTAATGAACTGCAAGACCAATTTAAAAATACAGGTTAGACCTCTGACTCATGTACCAACCATTTCTCAGACCAAACAATGTTTTATCTATAATGGTAATTTTTCCTTTACTTCTTGCAAATTGTGACAGGCTAGAGAAAGTTACTGAAACACTTGAATTACTATCTTCACATTGTAGTGAATTTCTGCACCATCAAAACAAACTGACATCTAAAAATGCCTTTGTTACGGCTGGACATCTCATAACCTGCAACAGATGTAGAGCATTTGAAGCTACAAGCACCATACAATTTATTCTAAGATATTTTACAAATATCAGAAAGCACTCAAGGAGCTCAGAGTAATCAAGTGCATTCAGCAGCTTTTGGGTTTTTAACACCAACATTCAGTTGATTTTCCGCCTCATACCTCACAGCAACAGCCAGTGTAATTCTTCAACAGGTCAGTTATTCCAGTTTCGTTAAACACTCACCATTACATACAACAGACATCCAAAAATAACTCCTCCATTATCTTTTAAACCCAATTCCAAAAGGCCAAAATACCAAATTATTTCCTATTACACTTACCTCCTCAGTCAGTTTAGTGTTGGATTTTTCTAAGGCATCCACCTTGGCCTGCAGGTTGTTTACTGTAGCACTGTTGAAGAGAAAAAAAAAGGCCTACAGTAATTCCTGCTTTTTAAAAACCCTGGTTTCTACCTTGTTACACTAGATAATAAAGAATAAATAAATCACATCTTACCTTAAATGCCTATTGAGTTCTTCTACATAGTTCTTCTGATCCAAAATAGCAGTTATCTGACCATCTCTGGAAAGAAGAAATAACATTCAGCTCAATCATTTGGATTCAAGGAACTAAGAGACACTGTTAAAGGTCAAAGAGGAAATGTTGCCATCTATCTATCTCTCCAGCATAGCACCAAGACCCTAGGTCTCAATGGACTATAGGATGCATATGAAATAGCAAAGTCAGGTTACAATCTATGCCTTTATCACCAGTCACTGCTCCCTGACTTCTCAGAAGCTGCAACTGCTACACTCACCAGGACTACACTGACGTGACACACCAATCAGAATGATTAAACCAGATGGCATTTCAAAGAGCACAGCAATATTTCAAAGACCAAAAAAAAGGGTTTTGAACTACTCTGATACTGGACAGGAGTCCAAGAGTCATCCCACCAAAACCCAACTGTCAACAAACACGTTTTGCATGCACTTCTAGCAGGAAATATTAACAAAAGCAAAGCATGTTCTAAAAACTACAGCTAAAATAAATGCAAACAAGACACCTGATCCTGAAGGATCTGACCACACCACCCAAGTCTTGGAAGGCAGACGCAGGGACAGTGAGAATGAAGACCTTGGGCCCAAAGTAGGAGAGGATCTGATTTGAGACCATCTTATGAATCTGAACGTATACAAGTCCATGGGACCTGATGAAATCCATCCATGGGTCCTGAAGGAACTGACGACTGAAGTTGCTACTCCACTGTCCATATTTAAAAATCCTGGCAGTCAGGTGAAGTTCCCAACAACTGGAAAAAGGGAAATAGAACCCCCATTTTCAAGAAGGGGAAAATGGATGATCCAGGGAACTACAGACCAGTCAGTCTCATCTCTGTGCCTGGTAAAATCTTGGAGTGGATTCTCCTGGAAGGCATGCTGAGGCACATGGAAAACAACACGGTGGTTGGTGACAGCCAGCATGGCTTCACTAAGGGGAAATCCTGCCTGACCAATCTGGTGGCCTTCTATGATGGGG
>JANRGW010031593.1:0-46246 GCA_024733675.1 Psilopsiagon aymara | reverse complement strand
CCCGCGCGCCGCCAGCCCCGCGCGCACCCCCGCCTGCTCCCTGATTGGCTGAGGGCCGCGCCGTCGGAAAGTCAACATGGCCCGCGTGCGGCGTGGCGGCTGTGGTGCTGCTGCTGCCAATCGGCGGCGCCTTTGCTGAGGGAGCCGCCCGCCCCTCGGCCAATAGGAGAGGGGTTTGTTGTCTCGCGCAGTCCCTGTGAGCAGCCTGGCGGCGGGCGCTGCTGCCTCAGCGGGCGCGGGGGGACGCCGCAGGTAAGAGCGTGGCGCGGCGCTGGGCTCCCGGCCTCTGGGCGCGGGAGCGCGGTGGGATTGTCTGGCGACCCGAGCCGGTCGCTGTGACCTGGGACGGGGTGTGCGAGCGGCGGCCTGTAGGGCCTGCTCTGGGGTGGAGCTCGGTGTCGGCCGGAGCCGCCTGGCGGGGAGGGGCGGGCATGGCCCGGCTCGGCCTGGCAAGGCAAGGCAAGGCACCATTTTAAGGTTGGTTTGAGAAGTTTGGACTGAGAGAAAGGGGAGTCTCTGTTACTCTGGGTTAGGCGGAACAGGGACGCATCGGTCCCGGCCACGCGTATGGCTGCTCTCGCACGCCCTTGGGAACCTGGCGGCGAGCCCTCATTTCCCCGCCCTCCCAGGGAAGCGGGAGGGAAGAGGGTGGGAGGGCTGTTAGTTGTTTGTGGTGAGCGGTTTGTCACCCCGTGATGCTCGGATTGGGTCAGACCCGTAGCCTCTTAGGTCGGGTGCAGTTCTTTCGTTGCACTTTATCCGCAATCATGTGTTACCTCAGCGCAGTGAGGGGGTTCAGTTTTCGTCCCCGGCACCAGCGTTTGTAGGATTTGTTTGACGCCGTTCGTGTAACATACGCTTACAAAGCTTCAAAATAAGAAGGTGGGAAGGTAAGTATGTGAGTTATAGGTGGAAGGAGAGCCATTAGGCATTTTTTTACAAAGCTGACTGTTAACAGAAGTAGTATTTCCTGAAGAAAGCTGCTAAGATGAGCTTAAGTGTTGCTGACGTTCAGGGTTTGTAAAATTAGTTAATGAGTTTCTTTCTCTAGAATTTTTTGGTTTGTTTTTTTTTCAAAATTGCTTCTAATCTTTCTTTTAAAAAGAAAAAGTATCAGACTATTATGTCTGTGGCTTCCCACAGCTTCATCCCTGTAGCTCTAAAACAGAAGTAATAACTTTCCCTTCTTATTTGTTGTAGTTACAAATAAACAGTAACAGTTGTGGGTATAAGCCTTCCTGTGAGCTCAGGAGTCCTTTAATTTCCTGCTTCATGTTCTGGTTGTGTTTAGAAGGTTTGTAAAACAAAGCATGGGATTTTTTAGTAGGGAAAGCGTAACTCAGTATGCACTTCTGTTTATGAATATGCCTTGCCACTGAATGTACTGACTTCTCCTTTAAAGTGGCTTTCTGCAGGATATTGTTTGTCCTTATAGTGAACTTCTGGTATCTTAGTTTGGAACTGATATCATCTTAGTGTACATCAAGTTTACATTGGAGTTCTGGTAGCTTTTTTTTTTTCTTGAATGTCTGCAAATTGAGCTTCTTTGCTTGGAAAATAACTAAGGCAGTAAATGTGAAGGCTCAATGCTTTGCTGCTGTATGTTTTCAACAAGGTATGCATTTAACTTTCTCTTCAAAATCACACTTCTCTCTTCTCCCCTGCCCTCACCAGCCTTTAACAAGCAGTCTTCTTAGTGACTGTGGTGGTGAAGTCTTTGGAAGACATCTGTAATGCAACTTGAAATCATAAGCTGTTTTGTAAGAAAGCTGCTGATATATTTATATACTTCTTTTTGCTTTTTAGTTGCTGAAGGAACAGCTTTGAGAATCAAAACAAAACTTAAAGTATGTATTTGCAATAGAGATTGTTGGTTTGGGGGTTTGGGTTTTTTTTTTTGTTGTTGTTTGGGGTTTTTTTACGCCCCTCTTGGTGTTCAAGTGAGTGGCTTTTGTCAGAACATACCCAATTCATGTGTGTTCCTGTGGAGAATTAAAAACTATTCAAGATATGGGAGCTTTATTCCGTGTTTTCCAAAGACAAATGAGGACAGCATGATAATCTTGTCTTTCCTCATAGGGCTGAGAAGTAATTCCCTGTAGGAAATATAGCACAAACAACTGAGCAGAATTGTTTGTATGAGGCGTGAAACACACCTAGCCTACAATAAGCCTCTTTTGTTTGTTTCTGGAGTTGATTTGTGGTGTGGGCTTATGCTTTTTTTTTGATAGATGTTAAGCAAATTTACTTCTTGTGGAATAATCCAAGGTATAATTTAAGTACTTTTGTAAATTAACAAAGCTTTTCAACTCTACTTAATGTTGTGAAAGTGTTGCTTTTCCAGTTTGGAGCAGGAATGGTTATTTCCATATGGGAGAGTGCATGGGCACTCTGGGCCCTCTGCTCTGGCTGCCACTCAAGATGTCATTAGCACTTAAGTTCTTCTTTGGTAGCCCTGGAAGCCCTGCTAAAGATCAGCCTGATTGGCCTTTATAAAATCTCAGAAATCAGACCTGTCAACTGTCATGAATGATGGGAGGCTCCTCATATTCTAAATTTGACTTGCAGACTAACATCTACTTTCTTGCAAGCTTAATAGTGGAAAATATCACCTCTGCTTCCTGTGTATGGTATGTAGTGATTACTTGGATTTGTGATGAACTGTTTAGAATGGGGGGTGGAAAAATAACTAACTTGTATTACTAAAACAGATGTACAGGCTTGGATTTTCATCCCAGTAAAGAAGTAACAGCAATATAAATTGGGCAGTCTGTCTCCCTCTGGTTTCTTAGGGGAGCTAATTTAGGTCCTGGGGGCTGGGGTAGCTCTGCTAAACTTGGTTCTAATCAATTTTTGTACCAAGACTTCAACTTCTGTGTTTCCTCTTTTTTTTTTTTTTTTTTCCCCTCCTGATAAATGTAAGGCAAATCTTTATATAGGGGAATCTGCCTTTGTACGTGCTGTCAAAACCCCTTCTTTTGGTAATTATTTTTCTTTCCTCCGTGTTTTGCTTCTCTTTATCTAGCACCAGCTTTAGCTTGTTATTCAGTGTAGTGCAGCAGAAGCAACTATTCACAAAACCAGCCCTGATTAGACAGGCAAGCGAGGCATATTTGTCTGCTCAGGTCACATAAGTAAAAAGTCATTCTGAAGTTATAATTAATTTGAACTTCCATTGTTTTCAGATTAGGCATAGTAATAGACATATGCAGAGATTAAAAATGCATTATTTACTGTGGTACTGTCAAGGAATTGCATCTTCCTCCTTGGCTTGTTTTGTTGTTGTGTTTGGGTGTTGTTTTTGTTTTTGTTTTTTTTTAATTTTATTTTTTTTTTTAGCTAACAGAATGCAGCACTGGTAATACTTGTCTTCAGACTGTGGTACTTGTCTTCAGACTGAAGACTTATGACCTGGTAGACGTGGATTAGCATATGGAATACTTAACCTTTTTAAACTTATTTTTTTCTGTAAAATGAAAGCACCTATCAGACTTTTTAAAACTATGAGCAAGTTCCAGCTGGGATTGGGTGTTATGGTAGCCATTCACTTTCCTGTAAGAGATCATGCATGATGAATTTCTTAGTATTAATTAACAGCTGTTGTTTTTTTCTAAGGTTTTAAATGATGACATGTTCTATTTTCATCTGCTGTTGAGGTAAACAAATTGCCATCAAAATATTTTTAAACAATGTATTTCAACTTGCAGGTGGATACAGACAAACAGATGGCAGATAACAGGTATGTTGGGCTGTTTTCCTAAAGTTAAATCAAGGTGATTGGAGCCAACTGTATATCTCATCTTCTATGGGAGAGTATTTGTTTTACCTACGAAGAATGGATTACCAAACTTGGATTATCATAGAATCATGGGATGGTTGAGGCTGGAGGGGACCTTTAGATCGTCTAGTTCCAACTCCCTGCTGTGGGCAGCAATGCCTCACACTAGACCATGCTGGCCAAGATTTTATCCAGCTTGGCCTTGAGCACTGCTGGAGATGAAGCATTTACCACTTCTTTGGGCAGCCCATTCCAGTGCCTCCCCAGCCTCACAGTAAAGAGCTTCTTCCTTATATCTAACCTGAACTTCCCCTGTTTTAAGTTTGAGCCCATCACCCCTTGGCTTATCACTGTAATCCCTGGTGAAGAGTCCCTCTCCAGCATCCTTGTAGGCCCCCTTCAGGTACAGGAAGGCTGCTATGACGTCTCCACGCAGCCTTCTCTTCTCCAGGCTGAGCAGCCTGTCTTCATGCAGGAGGTGTTCCAGCCCCTATATCATCCTTGGGGCCCTCATTTGGACTTGCTCCAACAGCTCCATGTCCTTAAGTTGAGGACACCAGAACTGTACATATTACCCCAAGTGGAGGTCTCATGAGAGCAGAATAGAGGGGCATGATCACCTCCTTTGACCTGCTGGTCATGATGCTTTTGATGCAGTCCAGAATAACATAGTCTTATTTATAAGAATTAAATGGCAATATTTTTTTTCTAGCTAGACTGTGTTTTCTTACAGCAAGGACAAAATGCTTACTTCATACATACAAGAGGAGCTGAGATTGTAGTGTGTTAGATACAGAATTCCTCTGTTCTTGGATTAACATAATTTGTGTTGTCTTAATTCAGTTCTCAGCATTCATACTCAGTGTTTCTTCAAGCCCTCAGAGAATTTAATCCTCAGTGTTTCTCTGATCTGTATAATTTAAGCATGCAAAAGGCAGTGTTCTGTTTTCTAGTTTTAATTGCATTTTTGGAATAAATAACAGTGGTGTTAAACTGGTATAAATGCATATGTGATGCTGGCCTTTCAAGGGTAAGCTGGATAAGCTAGCCTATCTGATAACTAATAATCCCCAAATACCCATTTTGCCTGTATTCTATCTTTGCTCCCTTTGTGTTTGAATTAATGTTAATTTCAGCAATACCTATTCTGTATTTTAAAACCTACAAATTGACAGGGAAAACACAGAAAACTTGGTGGGAGTTGACCTGGTCTGGTCCCTGTCTTTCTTCAGCACAGGAAGTTTGATTGAAGATGTTAAGGCAGAGAGGTGGGAAGGTCAGGGTGTTTTCTTAGAGTAGAAGCAAATGTTTTGAATGCTAATCGAAAGAATTTGCTGTAGAAATTTGGAACAGAGTTTTCAGTTCATATTTATCTTCCTTTCTTACCTTCTTTTCTCATGTTTTCCTTATCACTTACACTAAAAGAGTGTCTTGCATTTTTCATTTGTGAGTAATGACATGTTCCTGTCCAGAGTGACCCAGTACAAAAGAGTAGTCAGCCATTCACGTCATTAGATTAATTTATCTGTCAAGTGTGACTTGGTTTTGGTCCGTTTTTGCGTGTGTGTTGTGTTTTGTTGCTTTATTTTTTTTCTCCTTTTGCATCCTGGTCATCTGAGGAGAACTAGCTTCATATCCAAATTTCCCAGTTCTGAGAAGCTTGGAAGACATATAGAAGACATACATGTCTTCTATAAATAAGTATTGTACTGAAACTCATCCTGTAGTAAACACTGAAAAAAATGAGAATATTGTTGTTCTTAAATGCTAAAATTTTTATAAAAGGATGCCTTTTTAACATTACAGTTTAATTCTTTTAGTAAAACAGAAGATACTGCTTCAGATTCTGTGGAGGCTGCTAAAAACTCAAGCAACAAAAAAGGTAAAAACTGCGGAGTAGTAGGTGACATTACAGGCGTGTTTTGTACTGTTGCTTTGTATGTTGAAGCTTTTTTATCCACAGTTCCAAAATCTTTACAGTCAAAACTACATATATGTTCCCTATTGAAAGCAAAGCAATGGCTTCTAGTTTAACTGTTTACTTTCAGATGTTTTCCATGTTTATTGCAGTCAAGAGCAAAATAGAGACTTTATTTTAGTGACTGTGTAAGTATTGTTGTGTATGTTGTGGCTAGGATGCTTCCCTATGCAAGTGTCTGGTAAGTTTTCATGCAAATAAAGCTGTGCAGACTAGTGTTTAACAACATGTCATCTTTATTAGCATATTAAAATGATCAGTCCCCTATTTCTGCTAGCTCTTTACTATCTTATATGTAGGAAAATGCATTTTTATAATATTTGTTTCTGAGGTTTTTAGTCTTTGTTTGGAAGGTCTGCAGATAGCTGTTGAATAATGTTTTTCAAATAACCCTGTGTGTGGAAAAGCTACAGTCCCATTGCCATTAACTCAGGTGGTCAAATTTACAAGTTACAATATATTTCATATACGTGGTCATCAGATGCTGTTTAGGTCTCACTACTTAAACTAAATAGCCATTGTGACTGGCAATTGGAAATAGCATGTAAACTGGTAGACACCATTGAATAATTCTTGTAGTCAAGTTACATTAAGGAAAAGCAAAAGCCCCAACAAACAATAAAACCATCAACACACAAACCCACCTATATAAAAGCTTCATTAAGTTAGTGTGCTGTGCATTTTATTGGGTTTTAGTGTCTGGGGACAAGAACAGTGAGAAAGAATGGAAAGATTTAAAAAGCAAATATCTTCCCACTGTGTCCATCTGTGTGGTTATTAGTAAGGATTTTTAACTCTTAACCAGAGGCATTTTAGATCTGACCTCCCATAAAAATGGCCTTCTGTGAACAATTGTGGTGAGTGAGGGGTCTTGCAGATTGTAGAAGTATCCTGATGTAAAAAAATATGTAGTTGTCAAGGAAACAGTCATAGTGCTCTCCTGCTGTGTTGTACAGTACACAGTTCTCATAATTTTTTCAGGATTTGGTCTAACTGGGGAACACTTTGGAAGTATAGTTCAGTAATTCTCTTGCAAATTTATGTGTGGTTGATAAGCTATGGCTAATAGAATAGACAAACTCCTATTTTGCACTTTCTTAGATGAAATTTGCTCATGTCATCAATGTGCAGGTTGCTTCTGAAAGCAAAGGTTTGACGTATTTGCAAAAAGGCACATTTTATGTCACTATCCAATTTTATCATTTTGAAATCTCATCCTGAGGTAATTTTGCTCGAGGTATTAGTTATGGTAGTGGTGCTGTTTGAGGTCTGGAAAATAGTATTTTTACTGTGACTGCTGTAAGACACACATTATAACAGAAGTACTACAAGTACATTCAGATTTTTAAAAGTGGTTTTCTGTCTTCATAGAAAAGTTATCAGACCAAGTGATGCAAAATCCACAGGTCCTGGCAGCTCTACAGGACCGTCTTGACAACACAGCGCTTACTCCTTCAAGTTACATTGAAACGTAAGTACGGGGCATAATAAAACTCTTGAATGGCTGAAAGCATAGTAGAATATTACTGTATAATTAAGTTAGGAAGTTAGACCAAATGATTTACTTCAGAAGAGTGCTTGATTTAAACCATGGTTCTTGGTGGCCTATTTCTGGAAGGAAGAGTTAAGTTTCAATTTACTTACACAAAATTGCAAACAATTTTTCTGGTTTAGTATTTTTCTTGGCTATCGCTGTTGGTTTGGGGTTTTTTTTTGTGTTTTGTTTTGGTTTTTTTTCCTTAGAAATACGTGTAGTCTGTTCTTGCCTTCTGTGACCTGTATTCTGTCAGGGCGTGCACGTCATTGGTTGATAACTTCCATAAGATTCTTCTTCAGTGTGTGGTGGAAAGTTCCGGACCTGTAAATCGCTAGTTCGAGGCTTAGTTTCCTGTTAACTGTGGATGTATAAAATCTCGCCTTTAGCGGATATTTGTGCTTTTATTTCTTGATTGGGAATAGTTGGTAGACCTCTCTTTTTTGAGGGGGGGGGGTTAAAAAAAAAACCCTAAAAAAATACCACCACCCCCCCAAAAAAAAAAAAAACAACAAAAAAACCAACAAAAAAAAAAACAAAAAACCAAACAAAACCAAAAAAACAAACAAACAACTGCTGTAAGTTTTTTTTACATGACTCTATGTAAATATTTAATAACTTAAAGTACAGAGGGGGAATGTGTACTTTTCTGAGTATGATCCATGAATCAAAACTTTCCCTTGTGGAATCCACAGTTCATCTTTGTCATGGGGAGATCAGCGCAACTTGGTCTCCAGGTGTTGACCAAGGTATTAACCTCAAATCTGTGAACTACACAGGAAGGGCGGTGGCCACAGGGAATGGAACAGAAAACTCTTTTAAGAGCAACTTGGATAGAAGAAGATACTTCAAGCTTATTGAAATAGGCTTTGAAGAAATACTCATGTTTGATACAAGCCTTTTTTTAAAAAGATTGCACTCAGTTACAAGCTTATTTCACAGTAATTTGTTAAATAATGTTGAGGCCACTATCTTTTAATCTTAAGAAATTGTTTGCTTTTTAGTTTACCAAAAGCAGTGAAAAGAAGAATTGATGCCTTGAAACAGCTACAGGTGAAGTGTGCCCATCTAGAAGCTAAATTCTATGAAGAAGTACATGATTTAGAGAGAAAATATGCAGCACTCTATCAACCCCTTTTTGATAAGGTGGGAATACCATGTATATAATCTGTTTCCTTCTACCTTAGTTGTTTCTGTTTGCATATATATGATTCCACATTGTCAACTACATTCCTGATTTTTCCAATATAGAGAAGAGAGTTTATTAATGGGGAAGCCGAACCCACAGACGCAGAGTCAGAATGGCACAGTGAAAATGAGGAAGAAGATAAACTAGCTGTGAGTACAAGTTGGGTAATGAACTATAGATATATCAGATTGTGAGAATTAATTTCTGTGCAGTGTTTTCCACTGAAAGACTCATCTTTTGGAAATAAAGGTGTTATAATTAATGTGCTCTTGTGATGAATCACTGCTATGTCCAGTGAAAGCTTTTAAAAGTTTAGACTTTTTATTTTATTTTTATTTTTTTTCCTTCTATTTGTAACTTGGGTGAATTGAAAAGTTGCCTTTGTTTGCACTGTTCGTAACCTGTTAACAGTATCTTTCTGATAATGGGTTCCATTCCAGTGCTACATGATACCCCAAGATAATAAAAGGCTGGCTGTTTGTCTGCCTGACCTCTATTTTGGGAGACATAATTAGCTTGCTTTTCCATAAATACAGATTAAACACATCACCTAGTCATAAAATTAAATTGGCCTAATTAAATGCTTTCTGGCTGGTGGATTCCTACTTGCCTGTTGAGTAGGAGCTAGATTTAGGAGGGACAATATTTGTAGACTGTCTTTTACTCTCCTATCATAATTTTTTGAGATGTATATTCATGGCTTTTCTTTCTCGGAAAAGCAACCTACGTACAGTGCTGAGTTTGACATTCTGTCAGGCTTTCTTTGTATTTTTTTCCGTGGCATGTTTTCCTTCAGTTTCCTTTGGATACTGTTCTATATACAAAGCAAGCTGTTCTTTGTTTTTTACTGATCTCAGGAGATATAGCATGACATGGGTACTCCATATGCATAAGCAAAAAAAGCTTGTTAGGCTTTGTGTAGATACAGCATTGACAAGCCGTATTCCATGCAATTACAGGATCAGAACCGTGTCTAGGTAGCAGGTAAAATGCTGCTTCGTATTCTTGGCTAGACATAACCCAAGTAGCTGCTGTTAGGATGATCTTGTCTATTTGCTGCTATCTAGTGGCACGAAAGGAGAGGTGCAATACAACTAGTACAGACAGCCAATTTCCAGGTTTTGGAGGGACGGAGAAGTGACTTAGTCATTCTTCTTTTCTATAATACTTGATATCAGTTATGCATAGGGGATCCTATGTCACAAATATTACTAATTGAAGACAGTGTAATGATGAAAAGTAACCATGAGACCCAATCTTACCAACTGTTCTGCAAAATTGGGAAGCCAAAACATTACTTCAGAGGGACAAAGGTAAAATTTAAGGTTTTAAATGAAACAGTGGCATGTGAAGCTATAGCAGTTAGATTAATAGAAAAGTAGGAATGTATTTATATTTTTGTTTGTATAATGATAGAAATATTTTTTAATTATTTCTGTTTGTCAAGTTACTGAAACTGTTCGTAGGGCTGTTCAGTCTTGTACAGAAGAGTTCCAAATAGGTTGAAAGTAAATTTGAATAAAATGGATGTATGTTTAGTTGTGTAAATAAACCTTGTGTCTCTTAATTTATAGAAAAAACAGCATAAATTTTAAATATTCCTTAAAAAACAGTTTCTAATATGGCAAATGTTTTGTGCATCTACTGCTTATTAAATATATTGAGAATTTTTAATTTTAATTTTTTTAATTTTTTGTATTTGTTTCCCAGGGAGACCTGAAAAATGTAGTGGTAATAGAAGAAAAAGCAGAGGATGCAAATGTTAAAGGAATTCCAGACTTCTGGTTTACCATCTTTAGGAATGTAGATATGCTGAGTGAATTAGTACAAGTAAGTTTTTCCTCTGGAATGAATAATTTGTGTTCTGTCTTTAAACAGATTATCAATAGTGAGTGCTTGTGGAATATGCGTAAGACACCAGATCTTTGAGTCTTCAGATTCCCTAAAGATGTTATTCCTAAAGATGCTTGAAAGCTTAATGAAGGATAAGCGGAACAGCTGACCCAAAGTGCTAAACACGGTGTGGATTGTTTAAGAAAAGATTTTTAACAGCATTTGTTAGATAGTCAAATGCAAGTTTATGTGCTATTTACAACAGCCATTCCGCTGTAGTTTTGTTAATTTAGTCCATAAAGGATTATTTTGCACAGATATTAAAAGCATACACATGGATTGGTTGAATTAATGTTAAATAGCCTGTGTACTTTTGCCCTCAATTATATTAATGCTTTTGGTACTGTTAAGGAAGAATTCCCTGAAGTGAATCTTTCTGTGAATCTCACCAGCCATAAATACCCTGAAGGAATTTTATTTTCAGTAATGTTCATGCAGCCTAGCATGGTAGGAGCTTTGTTTTTTGAAGATGATACTTTACAGCTGAGGATTTGGCACAGGGTATTTGCAACTGCGATTAAGAAATTTGAATCAAAATCTGAACTTCAGATACTTACAAGGTTGGTTTGTTCTTTTTTTCCTAAGAACAGGTTGAACAAGCAAGATAGGTAGCTAGGTTAAAATTTCATTCTTCTGAATATTGCCTGCTGAATAGGGTTTTTGTGTTTTGTTGTTCGCTTTTTTTTTCCTTAGGAATATGATGAACCTATCTTGAAACATCTGCAGGATATTAAAGTTAAATTTTCTGAGCCTGGACAGCCTATGGTGAGTTTTCTCTAGTTATTTCTCATGGAGATTGTAGTTATGAAGTGAACAGCATTTCCAAATTCTTATTCCAGTATTTTTGGCTGGTGTGTGTGTGGAGTTTCTTTGTAGGCTAATATCTTCGTGCTTTCCTGAGCCTTTACTCTGCCATCCTTAACTTGGACATCCATGATATCACTGTAGTTTCTAGATTAAAAATCTAGCTGAATTCCATCTAGTTTTTATTTTCTTTTTATCTCACAGATTTCAAATGAGTTACTAATAAGATATGTCTGCTTTTGGTTTGAAAATGAATTGCAAAAAATATTCTGGGTGCTACTTGCTGTACTGAATATAGTGTAGTCACATGACTTAATCAAAAACAGTGATGATGAATGCTGTGCCTATTGAAAAGGGTCAGAAAACACTAGTCTTTTGAAAGTGTACCTAATGAGTAATTCTAAAAGGGCAACTTTGCTTTTTTGTTGTTTTGGGTTTTTTTCCCCAAAATTGTTTTTCCATTTAGTTTCAGTGTACAGAAACAGATTCTGTGTTTGAAAAGAAGCTGTTCTATTGCTTATTTAGTTCATGCAGGCTGTACTTGAACTCCTTTGGAGGAGGAGGCAGCAGGGAGGAAGGTGGGATTTGAGCTTACACATCCTTTCTTTAAATTTTATCCTTGTGGCTTTCTCCTTGTATTTGGTATTTTTTGTTTTGTCTTGTGGAGTTGCAGTTTTCTGATAGTATTAAATAAGGAATTTTTTGTAAATCTCTTTAAGTATCACAAAGATTGATACTGAAACGAAGTGTTTGGGTTTTGGTTTTTTGGGTTTTTGTTGTTTGGGGTTTTTTTGGGTTTTTTTGGTCCTCAATGTTTTCCTCCAATTAGTACCCAGTAATATACTTTGATAATAAGTAAAGGAAGTAGTATGGACAGAGAAAAGCAGGAAGTAAAGTATAATAAGAATACTACATACTAAGAAGTTGGTCATTTCTCTCTTGAAGCGTGTGGGTGATTTGGGAATAGTTGGTTTTGCCTGCAGCATTTTTGTGTCCTCATTCAGCTTTGTTTTACAGTACCTTAAGTTGAAGAACTGCTCTTAAAACATCAGTGGATTTATCTTGTCTTGCACTGTTCGTAACCTCTGACAGCATGTTTCTGTGAATAGGTTCCATTCCAGTGCTATATGAAATCCAGTAATGGAAGGCTGACAAACTCCATGTCCCTTCTGTATTTGGAGACAAAAGGATGCATTCCTAACTGCTTGAATGAAACCTGTTGTCCAGTTTCTGTGTGACTGTCTTGTCTGAAATGCTCTGGCTGTTGAAAACTGGTGCAGAAGTAGTAGCTTTGTACTGTAAGAAGTTCACATACCAGTATGCAACAAGTACACTAATTCTGCTTGGAATTGGGTTTTGCCACTAGAAGATACTCGTGTAGTTAGGAATTCTCTGATTTACCGTTGACCAAAATGATGAACTGTAGTTATGGTCCTTCAAAAGTAGATATACCTGGCTACAGTTATGATGCTTCAAAGTTCTGTTTGCTGTAGCCTATATATAAACTTTTATCTGCATGAAATGTAAGTAGTTCCCTTGCTATTTTTTCTATTTATTTGTATATTTATGAATAAATGTACATATGTTTGTATAAATGTAATTTCTCCTTGTATGTATTTGGACATTGGGATTGTTAGCTAGCGTACTCAGACCTGAGTGATGCATCTGAGTATAACTTACTAGCTTGAAATAAGAAAGGTCTCTGGTTTTTGGGTGGGGTTTTTGTTGGTTGGTTGTGGTTTTTTTGTGGGTTTTGCGTTTTTGTTTTGTTTAACTTAATGAAGATCTCATACTACAGGGAAAATAGAGAAACACACACTACAAAGGTAAGCTGGTATCAAAGGGAAAGATGTCCAAATAAAGACTGCTGGAAATGTCTCCTGATTAGCAGGGATAGAAGTAAATACTGAAATGCAGTCTCTGCAGGCATTTTTGTCCTGCTGGTCCTTGGAATCCTGCCTGCTAGGTAGTGACGCTGGTTACCTGTTTATAACCCCACTGATGATTTGTGGTGTTATTTGTGTATGAGTGGTAGCTGTGGTGGCGGTTGAGCTGAGTTTGTGAGTCTTCCCCTGAACATGTTTGCCGGAGAGATTTGCCTTAGCTGAAAACACTTGCCAAACCATACTAGCTGTTTTGAATTGCTTTAAAATGGAAGTGAGGCTGAAGTAGGCTAAGTGAAGCCCACAGATACTCCAGCACACGTCTGGTTCCAGTCTCCATCACTCTTAACCACTGTCTTTTCAGATTTCAGTCATATGAGTTGATTCATGGGGTCTTAGACTGAGGGGTCTTTGGGTAATGAGTGAAGGGTAAATATCTTTGAAGAGGCTGTTGTTGCTAGATTTAGTTATCCTGTCCGCACACGGTGGGCCTTCAAAAAGAGAGGATGACATGACAGACTTGGATGATAACAGACTGTTTTCTGGCCAGTCTAAAGAATGCCTGGGGAAGTATATTCAAGGCCAGTGTTTGTGGCACTCATCTAATCTGTTATGTGTGCACACTAGGTCTAGTTCCTATGGCATGTTGTTGGGGGAGTAAATAAAATATTTAAAGTAATGTTCTGCATGCTGTGGCTGTGCAATAGGTATGGTGATATTGGGGAGTGTGTGAATTTCAGTCCCTCTTTGTTGTTGAACTCGCCTGTGTTTTTTCCCTTTTCCAAGAAACTAAAGCAATGCTGCTGAAAAGCTTTGTTCCCCTGTTCCAAGGCAATTTTAGTTTTGCTTTACTTTTAAATAGCTCACAGTTGATCCTGAGTGCAGAGTGGGTATATATAGCATTGTGTAAGTGGTTTTGAAAGGTTTGCAGATTTGAAAATTTAGGCATTATGTATGCTGCAGTTTTCCATAGCTGGACCCTTTTGTTCTCCTGTAAGAAACTGAATTTCTGCAGACAATTTTCAGGTACCACAGGAAGTTCAAACATAAGCAGAAGCACCTGCTTCAGATTGTAACGTGTCAAGACATGTATAATCTCAGGCTTCAGTTTAGAAAGGCAGGGTTCCTCTGTGGGATTTTCTATTATCAGATAGGAAAAAAAAAAAAGTCTGGCTCGTGGTGGAGTGTGCTGTTTACAGATTCCTGCGATCTAATTTTTTTTTTTATTAGAAATAAAATCTCTCTCAATTTCTTAAGATCATGACATTGAATGATCAGGGTGGGGAGTAGCAGAATCTGATGGTGTTAGTCTGATGTTGGAATGACTTCAAAACAGGAACTTCATCATCATAGTCAAAGGAAGATGGCTAGGCTTCTATAGAAGACAATACTAAGGCTTTTCTCAGAGTATTTTTTTCTAATATTGCTTTTAAGTCAGCAGTTCTATATGTAAAGATGAATTAAATGTAACAATTATCTGATTATAATTGGAATGTTAATACTAGCCAAGGTTGTTCTAGCTTCCTGCATGTTCAGAATTGGTTAACATTTCCTGCCTCTACTGTAGTTCAAAAGATATGTTTGCCATCAAATTCTTACTTTTTCTTGTATTCGGAGTTTAATGGTAATTTTTCTGATGCACTTTCAAGGATAAATATTAATGATAATGTTATAATGGAACTTTCTTCTAGTCTTTTTCATTAGAATTCCACTTTGGGCCCAATGACTACTTTTCTAATCCAGTCCTGACAAAAACATACAAGATGAAGTCAGAGCCAGACAAGACGGATCCCTTTTCATTTGAAGGACCTGAAATAGTTGACTGTGAGGGGTAAGGAAAACTTGAAATTCAAAAACTTCTGAAATAATAATCTGTTTTTTGAGATGCTATTTTATCTTACTATGATAATGATTAATGAAGGTAAAGCTTTTTGATGATTAACTTAGCCTAGCATACAAAAGTAATATATACATGGAAACATGCATTTTAACATGGTGAGCATTTTAAATCTTAACGCATTTAAAGTTTAATAGTTGCTGCTGAGGTAACAAGCCTTTTATTTTCAGATAACTAGGTAATTTCATTTTAGTAATTACATCACATAGACCCCAATCCTCAGTCAGAGAAGTAGTCTTAGACTGTTTTGGACTCTTGCTCGTCTTGGCAGTATCTATTCCAGCAGTACTTTTGAATTTGGCAGGATTGGATGATACGCGATCAGGTCTTTCAGCCTTTTTTGAGTTTGGTTCTGACAGGTGTGGCTAATGCAGTGTTTTATTTTTTTTGGCACAATATGTTCAGAAATACAGTGGGATGGTGAATTCTCATGTCTCTTCTGGAAGAGTTTATTTGGGTAAAATAGTGTTCCGTCCAACGTAACCCTTTCTCTTCCCCTTTTTCTGGTCTACAATCAATGTTCAGTGCTGCAGCGGAGCTGACGCAACTGAAAAATGGTTTTGAACTTTACTTTTCTTAGCTTCCTCGATGTTTTCTCTGATGTTTTTGGCTGCATTTTTTATTTGTTTGTTATTCTTTAACCCCTTCAAGGATGCGTTTCTGGGTTTTGGTGGGAGGTTTATTTTTGTTGTGTTCATGATTTTGGGGGGGTTTGGGGTGAGGTTGGGAGTGGAGGTTTTTTGGGGTATTTGGAGTTTTGGGGGAGGGGTTGGGTTTTGTGTTTGGTTGTTTTCGGGTTTTTTTGTTTTGTTTTTTTTTTTTTGAGGGGGTGTGTTGTTTGGTTTTTTTTTCTGTTGTGGAGTTTTGTTGGGGTTTTTCTGGTTTGGTGGGCTTTGGGGTTTTTTTGTTGGGTTTTTTTTTTTGGCTGTTTGGTTGTTTTTTAGTACCAAAGACTTATTTTCTTGACAGTATCCTGGCAACCTCCAAAACTTTTGGCTTTTAGTGCTACATGTTGGCTTTTGAAATGAATATTCACCCACAGTAAGGCAAGAAGTCAGTTTGCAGGTTTAGTGGCAGTTCTGTGTTAAGTAACAGGTTAGACCAATTTTAAGAAAACTAGTTAAATTACAGCAAAATGTTTTCTGTTAAGTCTTAACAGAGGAATCCTTTTCTAAAATTACGGGTATGTCAAAATTGCACTTTCAGTTCATGTTTCTTGATGAAGGTTATAGGTACTGGAATAAATAGAGCAGGAAAACATTTCTGTTGATATTTTATACAAATTAACTTTAAAAACTGCTGACATTGACTATTTATCTGTAGGACAAGATATTTTGAGTCACATGAGGGTTACTGTGACACCATTATTTCCATTAGAAGAGAACTGTCTATGTTCACAATTCATTCTTTGCTATGTGCAGTTTTGGGTTAAACTGTAGGTGGATGGAGAGAGACTTCTAATTGAGGTAAAGGTGTCAGTTTGCACAGTATCAGAAAGGAGCTGGAAAGTAAGCTCTTTCTAGCTTGCTTTATGTGACTGCCAAGTCAGTCTGAGCACTGCGCTGTGGAGAGCTGAAATGTGCCTCTCCCTGGCCACTCTTTGTGTGTTTATTTTTAGGGAAACTGGATGCTGCCTTGGCCTGTAGTGAGGGGACAGAACATACTGTTTTCTGCTGGTCCAACTGTTGGAAGAATAATTCTCAACTGCTGAGGTTTTTCAGGACTAGCCTAAATCGTGTCCTTGGTTACAAAACTCTAGTAGCTGGGGCAGAGATGTATTAAAGTGTGGGGTGGGGGCAGTGATTACTATGTGAAGGCAAACTATTTAGCTTTTTCATTTAGGGAAAATGTTTCCTATGTCCAACATACACATAGTCTCTAGCACTACATCTTGTCAAGTAGATTCAGGTACCAGTGTGTGTAGAACTGGCTTTGTCTAAAGAATAAGCAGTTTTACAAGTCTTGATACTTGTTGCTCTAATGCTCAGTTCTGTATTTTCACTGATGTCCTTTGTTGAAATCCTATTTTCCATGTTGCCTCTAGGTGTACTATTGACTGGAAAAAAGGAAAAAATGTTACAGTTAAAACAATCAAGAAAAAACAGAAACACAAGGGTCGAGGCACAGTTCGGACAATTACTAAACAAGTACCCAATGATTCTTTTTTTAACTTCTTCAGTCCAATAAAGGGTAAGCTTGGAAACTGAGAATTTGGGATCCTTAAAATATGTTGTTTTATTTTGGTGTGTTCTTATTTATACAGCTTAAGCCTCTAAACGATTTATGCTGCTGCATTGTATGTTTTCTTCTAACCATGGGAAGGTAGCAAACTGCAGCCCATCCAAACAGATAATTTTGGTCTGATGTTACTCTCTAGAATTTGGCCATTAGGTGTGCTGTGTGAACAGGATTCATAGTATAAAAAAAGTCTTGTGTAGAATCTCCTGAAGGAGTTGACTTGTTTTTACCACAGGATGGCTCCATGCATCAGTTTGAAGTTTTTAACACATAAAAGAAATCTCTTACACTGTTGGTCAAGTTATAACATATCAGTTTCATTTAAACCTCTATGTTAAGTGATAGAACTTCCTGTGATTTCTTCTGTGATTAATCAGTGATTCCTAATGCTCCATATATACCCTCCTAATTTTGTTAGTTACCTAATGTTAGATGTGTACTCGCATACTTAAAATAATTTAGGTGAATTCCAAAAACACTTCTTCATGATATATATCCCATTGTGCTCTTTTCCCAAACATGAATAGGAAGAAGCAGTTTACTTTGTGGACTTCAAAGATGTACTGAACAAAATGGATACTAGTTCTTTATTCAGTCATGGGCTATTACGAGCTACCTGCGCCTGTACAGAAATACCTTTTAACTTGAACAACTTTATATTTATCTTTGTTACAAGTAGTTGCTGCTTTCAGAAAGGGTTGGAGGTTTGTTGGCTCATGATGGTTTTGTATTGGTTTTTTTTAAAACAATACTTCACCTACTTTGGAGGTAGCTATATAAGAAAGCAATAAGCTGTATAAAGACTGAATTTCTGCCAGAAGTTGATATTTGTATTTTCAACTTGAGAACAGACTGACCAGATTATAACTTTTACAGTAGGATCAGAGTAGATTCTGACATGGCACCTGAGTAAAGGAGGAAAATTTGGGTTTGGTTGAGAGTTACTGGGGTTTTGTTTGTTTGTAAACAAACAAAAACCTCTACCTTCTTCCATCCTGGTTACAGTACCAGGCATCTTCTCAAAGAAGTGCATTTACTGAGAGTTTAAAATAAATTGGAATTGCCTTAAAGGTTAAATAGCTAGCTTCTGGAGACTTTTTAACTACAGTATTTTCTAGTATGAGAGTCTTTATACTGTGTTTTGTCATCTTTAATATTGAGGTGGGGTAGATGAGACAAACAGTTCTAAAATTTACTGTCTGTTTTTTCTTTTTACAGTATCTGCTGATGGAGAGGCACTGGTAAGCTTACATTTGTGAAATTGCATAATCGCTCATTGCCGTACCTTTTTTGCTGAATATCTCTATGGTGACACTGTTTGAGTTCTTCTATT
Source organism: Psilopsiagon aymara (assembly GCA_024733675.1). Lineage (NCBI taxonomy): Eukaryota > Metazoa > Chordata > Aves > Psittaciformes > Psittacidae > Psilopsiagon > Psilopsiagon aymara. The sequence goes on along the minus strand of JANRGW010031593.1, from coordinate 27,719 downwards.
AAACTCCTTGTGTTTTTATTGTCATTTTTGCTTTTGCAAAAGCTGAGCTTTGCCTTGTTAAAATGAAAGATAATTGTTGACTTCTCTAATGCGTTGCTGTGTTGCTGTTTTGCTGTTACATGTCTCGTTAATCCAATACATCTATACTAATCACTGCTGGGAAGTGGTTATTTTCTCTAGCCACTCAGTACTACTGTATGGCTAGAATCTGGCTTTAAAAAAAACCCCATCAATCTGAAGCATTCTGAATCATTCTGTGACGTCACGTGTCGGAACTGGCCAAGTTTATAGGAGCTTCTTCAGTAGATGGTATTTCAGCAGGCCAGTAGCTTGCATGTAGGAAGTTGGAAAGTGGATTTAGACTTGCCATATTTCTTTTATTGTCTTGAAGCCAAGAATACTGGAAGTACATGTGACCTGAAGGTTGATGTTGATAACAGTGTGATGTTTCTCAAATCTGTAACTTTGAAGTACTTGTGATATGCTATAGAAGAGCAAACAATTTTTTAGTAGAAAAACTGTCTTGCTTTACAGGATGAAGATTCAGAGTTTACTTTGGCAGCAGATTTTGAAATTGGGCACTTCTTCCGTGAAAGGATAGTCCCTCGTGCTGTGCTTTATTTCACTGGGGAAGCTATAGAGGATGATGATAACGTACGTATGCTATCTGCATTTTGCTTATTAGTCACCGTGTAGATAGAAACACTATCCTTCTTTTTTGACTAGTGTGTAGTATTAATTACATGAGAATATCAAAGAACCTGAGGAGATTCCTGTTACTAAGGACCAGGAGAGAGTCATTCAACTTGCTGTGAGTTATTAATCTTTGCTTCTGGAAGTGGCTTAGTTTCAGTTTCTGTGTTGGAATATGCTGTTACTGCAGAAATTTTTATGCATATACTAGCAGAGCTAATAAAACCTTTGATTTGTCTTTCAGTTTGAAGAAGATGAAGAAGGTGAAGAGGAGGTGAGATGCATACTGTATCTTTTATAGATAACTAATTATCCCCTATGTTTTTGTCCCATAAATAGTCTTACATGGAACAGAAAATAGTTGCTCATAAATGCTCTTGTGTATACTTCTTTCCAAGAGAGTTCATGACTTGCAAAATCTTTGACTGTTTTGTAGTTCCCACAAGAACATTTATCCGTATTTTTCTAGTATTTTTAAATACCTGTTACTTAGGCAGTAGTGGAATTTGGCTGTCAGCTTTTAGTTGTCATAAACTTGAAGACTGCTTAGCTAAACGTAAAGTAAAAAAGGAAGACCATGCAACTGCTCAGGATAAAGGCTTAATACAGGCTGGAATTTCTCGTATACCTGCACCTTTGGTCTATTTGCAGTAGTGTTGTCTGAATACAAACACTATACTGTGAAAAGGCTTTGTACAAAGCCTCTAAATGATACCATGCTTAAATGATCTTATACCCTTTGCAGATGATTATATTTTTGTTTTACTGCTTCTGCTGTAGTGTTCTTGCTTATTTGCTAAAGACACAACTGTCTGGGAAGTTCACTGTAGTAGAGTACATCATAAGTTACCAAGCTGGGGGTCTAATGTAAGCTGGCAGCCTTCAGCATGCAGTCTCTTATCTCTTTGCAAGTTGTGGCACAGACTGCTGAGCTTGGGCTCTGAGTGACTTAACACTTTCTTACTGAGCCTTGATAGAGGTGTATTCTTAATCTGTCTCCTGTATTTAGTTGTGTGTACAACAGAGTGCAGAAATCCTGTGCAAGAGTACGTAGCTTGGCTGTAGTAATTCAAATAAACAGGCTCTTTAGAAGGAGGTAAAAAAACAAAGAACAAAATTAGACATATATACTTACTACCAGAACTGTAAAATTCCAAAAAAATGTCAGGTAAAAGTTAAAAAATTGCTTGGAAACTGCAGCAGCTTATCTAGGAAGGTTGCCTTAAGCCATGCTGAATCTTTTAAATCTATGTTTTTAAACTTCTTTTAAGTATTTTGCTTTAAGATTTTAAAGATGCAGAATTCTTTTAAGTCAACCCAAGTAATTGTAATGTTGACATCCAAAACTCTCTGGAATATAGTGGTAATATCATTTACTATTTTTTTTTCTCCATTACAAAAAGTTGCACTTTTAACCTGTTTTAATTTCTGTTAGTTTATCTCTATTTTGTCATAGGAGTTGGAGGGGGAAGAGGAGGGAGAAGAGGAGGAAGATGCAGAGAGTGATCCTAAGGTAAAATTTTTCTGGGTGCTTAACTCATAATGCAGGCTACACTTGCGAGCAGTATAACTAAGGTTACAATAGTTTGTGAAAAAACTAATAAATTAAACCAAAAAACACCCTATCTTCTGACTGCAATGTTTTAATCTTCTTCAGCACTCAAAATTGCTCTTAAATGAAAAGTTAAGTGTTTCCCTGAACTGAGAAAATGAAGGTTTCATCTTCCAACATGCACCAAGATAATTTCCAAACTATGTGCCTTTACCTCCTAATGGTATCTCTGTATTATACATATTTTTATTCAGAAAGTTCATATTCAAATATTTTGTAGCTGGACTTCATCTTAGAATTAGACTTAATCTTAACTAGCTTGTTTATTTTTCTTAAATTGTTCTTTTTGGTTGTCATGATAGCTGCAATTTAGACTCCACATGGCTGTGATCACTAGAAACCAAAAAAAGTTAGTCCCCAACTTTGAATTTTAAATTTTGAGGCCTGGTTTAGAATTCAGACTTGAGGGTTAGTGTTCCTTCTGGTAAGTGTTTTTCAGTCCTTCAGTCATGGTAAAGCTAATGGTCTACATTCAATGAAGCTGGGACAGTGATGACACGCTTGCATTCATTTAGTTCTTAAAACACCAGCTTTTAATTTTTTATAAAAGGCACAGGTGAAGAAGTGAAAGGCATGCAAAACTACTCTATCTTCGGATGAAAGTCTTAACAGCAGCTTACCATGTCACTCTTCTGAGATGATTTTCTATACCTCATCATGTCACTAGTCAGTGCTTTTGTCACCATCTGAAGAATTGAGCTTGGTTTTCTGTATACTGAAGACAGCCTTTCTTGTGGAAAGATCGGTTAAATGGGATTAGAGTAGCAGAAATGAGTATTCTCACTCTGCAGGATCAAAATGCAGTGTTGGGACAGCTGAGAAACAGAATGTTGGTTCTAAGTCAGAGTATGTTTGTGCTAAGTATCAAATGTCCTTTTAAGGGATTTGGTATTCTGCAGAAAAAAAAGCTTAAGGTATCTTGGAAGGTTATGGTTGTTGCCTCCTGTATTATTTTGTACATTTCACTTTTCATTTATGCTGACAGTTCCTTTCAATTTTTTCCCATTTAGGTGTAATTTAAGTCTGTTTATCATTCATACATTTATAGGTAAGGTGGAATTCCATTCATACCTAACTTCCAAGAGTCCCATTTTTAGCCATGCAATGTGGTTTGTTTTCTAGGGTCTTCTGGTTTGGGTTTGGTTTTATTTGTTTGGTTTTTATCTTGTGTGGGGAAAACAAATGGGGATATGGTGACTTCAGACTTTAGGTTTTATTAATAAAAACTAGAAATAAATGTGTATAGAGATGAATGCCTTTAAGTCATATAATTAAATTAGATTTTTCAGAATGACCTCTCTGCCTTCCTGGAACAACTTCTACTTTGCCTTTGTAGGATTCAAACTGTGTTTTATATACCCGCAATAAAAGATACTGGAACTTGTCAGACTTTATTTTTTCCTTGTTTCTGATTTGATGTTGCATCTTTTTACTGTTTCTAGTATAGCTGCAAGTTATTTTTTAAACGTCTTTTGCTCTTCTTGAACTCTTGTAAGTCATCAGTTTGCTTAGTGTGTCTTTTCTAACATAATTCTTATTTATGTGGCCTGCCAAAGCCAGTCAGCCATTCTTACAGGCCTTTTCCTGAACCCCCATGATTCTGAACAGGTACTGCTCTTCTGCTCATCTGCCTCTTTATTTAAAAGAAGAAAATAAAAGTTCTTTTATTATATACTATCATCTTTCACCTTTCATTCCATGTCCCATAGAGAGCAATGCCTGCAACAGGCTCCATATTCCCATCCCCACCCAGCCCCCCATATGCTTATTTCTGTCCTGTTTTTTCACCCCCACCCCGATTACTTAGGAGAAGCTGTAATCTCTCTAACTCATTCCCTCTATGCATAGATAATGTCCTTCTCTCATTGTTAAACTCAAACATGAGAGGTGGGTTTCTGTTTTGTAGTGGGGTTTCTCTGTTGTTTTATTTCTGATCTGATACACTTTGAGGAGACAGACACCCTGCCTCAACATACTTGCACACTTTGTTCACCTGCAGTAGCGGAACATCCATTTGTCACAACAGCTTAGATGTCATCCTGCTCCAAACTGTTACACATCTGTCTTCCCTTCTTACAATTAAACTGAAGCCAGTGGCTGACAGTTTTTTGGGAGTTTTGTGGTTTTTTGTTTGCTTTTTAAAGTCAATTTGGAATTCTGATTTTTGTCTTCTAAGGCTCGTAACCACTAATCCTGTTTTCCACTTCTGTTCATCCCATTTTCTGGTCCTGTTTCTCCCTGTCCCTTTCTCCTTTTTGCCTTTCACTCTTCCTCCTCTCTCCTCCAGTCCTCCCACTCTCCCACCTCCATCCTTTTCATATACACCAAAAGTAATTGGTCTGGTTTCCTTTCAAGTCCGATTTCTCCTCTTCAGCCATTTTCGTATTACCACCTTTTATTGTTGCACTACGTTTCCTACATACGTGTTGCCACTTTTCTGCTTTAGCTTTTCTTCCTTCCTTTCACTCCTGTCAGTTTTCGGTACATTTGAGTTATTTCAGTTAGTACCAGATCTTATGTTTTATATGAGTTGTGGCTTTGCAAGAGCAAGACTGAGCAGTAAGATTGAGTAGCTTCAGAAGATGCTGCAAAACTAGGTAAATGTACTTTGTTTAGTGTATTTTTCTATGTGTTTGCACCCCCTGTTCCTTTAGCTGCTTCACTTTCACATTGCTGATGCTCTGCTTGAATTGAGAAGCAGCTGATGTAATACAGAATGCTGTTTAGAATTATGAAATAAAAAGCTACTGTGGGGAGAGACTGCATGTGCTTCAGGATGCTTGGGCTATCTTCTAAGTGACAGTGCTGGAAGGGCCTGTTAGCTGCAAATTCCTAGTCAGAACCTTTGAAACATTCCTTCCAGTTGTGGAGGAGGCAGTTCAGACTGAGTTTACTACCTGAGTGTATCTTTGCTTTTTCTCATTCAGTAACATAGGTTAGAAAATTAACAAAAGTAAGGTTTAGCTTTAGGACCCCTAACTTGACCAGCTCATGGCGGGCCATTTGAATTATGGAAAGGCTTTCTGTCTTTACTGAAAAGGATGTCAGTATTAGTGCCTTCTGCCTGCATTGATCCCACTGTGGGCAGCCAACTGTAGGGAAGTCCGATGAGATCATGATGGGTGCCTTTGCCTTCATGGCTACTTTAGCAGATGGGGAAGCTTCCCAAATGAGGAGGTAAAGGCTCAGTTGTTCTTTGAATCACCTAGAAACATATCCTGACTCATCTTTTTAAACCTTGGAGATTAATAGATGTTCAGTGTCTCTCTCAGTTGTAACTTTATGTGAAAAAAATCTGGTTTGAAAGGATTAAATTGTGAAGATGCATGACATGGATACTTTGGTCTTATGCCTCCATCCTCTAGGATACCAGATCAGTTGGATGGGTAGATACAGTGGGTGGTGTGTGTGAAAGTCATGAAAGCAATATTACTTCAGGCTTGGTATACTTCTCCGTTCTAGCCCTATGATCCTCAAAAATTTTAGGAGAAATTCCCTCTTTAAGTTGGATGCATGTCCTTTGTCCATGAGCAGGTGGTAACAGCGTAGGAGATGTCTGAGCAAGCGGTCTGTGTGTAAGCTAATTAGATTTAGTTTCTTGAGTTGTTCTCCTGGGTAATCAGATGCCAGAAGAAGAATGTTCAAGTCTGTTGTAGGAAGAGTGGGTTTGGTTTTAATTCTTAGCAAGTAATGCAGTAAGTAAAAGTAGGTGGCAAAAAAAGCTGTATATTGATGCTTGCTAGCAAAAGAGGAAAAGTAGGCGGGAATGTCACTTATTTAGCTTGTATATCTCCACTGGGACAGTGTCTGAAAGTGGAATTGAAGGCTTAGAGTAGTTTAAGCTCCTTGCACAGAATAAGTAAATACTATGAAATAACTTTAAAGATGCAAATAAAATAAATCCTACTTCTTTTCCTATGAACTTAAATCATTGCTCATGAATATTACAGACAGTCCCTTTTACAACAAGAATTCTTACTTGTCTTTGTTGCTGATAGTGCATGTGTTTGCTTCTCAATTTACTTTAAGATACTGTTCCTCCTTACCTTTACCAGTTAAAGTCTTTCTGTTCAGTCTCTATTGCCAGGCCAATGCACTTTGCCACCTTTCCAAGGTATCTTGGGAAGTTAATTTAGGGAAATAAAATGTGAATGGAAGCCTTGCTAGCAAGGGAAGATGATTAGTGCAGGGTGTATCTAATGTCAGTGAATTGGTAGTGATTGGCTGACCCAGTGTCACCAGGAGTCTGGGCACCTTGGGAAAAGCAGGCTCAAGCTTAATAGCCTTGCCTGAGGGAGCATGGATGAAGTATCTCAATCACACTTACAGCTTGTGGTCTGGTCCCTGATCTTAGAGGAGCCAGTAGAGGCCAAAGATAAGTTTCAACATGCATGCACCTGATGGGCATCAGTAACGGCAAAAATTGTACTTGTCTGTCTGTGCTTATATGAGGCTGGTGGGTAGCTGAAGGCAGTATGGAGCTCTTGTGCTAGCTTGCTCAGCAGGAGGAGCCATGCTGTAGTATGATTTGAAGAACTTTGGAATAAATTTGATTATGTTGGAATCTGGATCTGAGATTCTGCCTTGTTGGTTTACAGCTTGCTTTCATACATGTGCTCAAGATAGATATGCCCCCAACTCAAAGCTAAAAATAAACTAGCAGTATTTCTCTCAGAGATCTCCAAGAGCTTACTGATATCCAAGAAACCCTTAAATTGTCTTGGTTTTTGTTTGAGAGCAAAAACTGAAAGGTCCTTAACAAAGAACTTTGTAATCTCAGTGACTTAATTTTTACAGGAGAAACATTTATATGCAGTAATGTGATGTAAATGTTTGTAGAAATAAAGGCAAGTATAAAGAAAAGATAATGAAGTTTATCAGAAAATGCAGCAATGGTTTTAGTTGATCATTAAAATTTGTCTGGAATGGTTGCATTGGTCAACCTAAGTGGGATAATCATAGCAGGTGAATAGAAAAGAAGAAAGGAGATGGAAAGATTTCTAAGTACTTTCTAAATAATGGGCTTGTTACTTGATTATCGATCTTACCTAGAAAGCATGGATGAGAGGGAGTGATGCTGTGCAGTACTCTGCAGATGTGTTCAGATACAAAGCAGTTACAAGAAAAACAGATACTTTTGGAAAGCTTTTTGGTAAAAATGTTCCTTGTCTGCCTCTGAGTGAAAAGGAATAGCATGCAACATTACCTGTGACAGTCACACTCATTTTTTTGAGAGAGAATGGTAATTGTGTTCTATGTAAATAGCCCTTTTCTTGAGAGGGAATTTATATTGTTTAGTCTCGGATCAGAGAAAATGAATTCACATCAGTAGTATTTGGAACCCCGGGCAGATGAGAGTGTACGAAGTTAGCCAGATGTGCTAGGGGAGGAGAACCACAAGTAAGAAAAGTCTGAAAGGCCTTTGGCATAACTGCAGAAGAGACAGTGTTTGGCTTTAATCTAGACTTCCAGTGGGGATAATAGCTACCACTGTAAGCATAAAGCGGTTAAGGTGAAGAAAAGAAAAATAGTCTGGGTTTAGTGCAGAGTGTCAGCAGCAGAACTTACAATAAGGAGTCTCAGTTGCACCTGTTCTTCCTCAGTGCAGGTAAAAAGCTTGAGTTGTCTTAGCTGTTGGTTCCTTTACATTTAATGAACTCTTGCATGTTTATTTCTTTTGCAACACATGAGGCTTTTTAGGATAGTTACTAAGAGGCACTTTTGTGGTGAGTGACATTCAAGGTGTCATGTTTTATATGTGTATTTTTCTTTACTGGACTTCAGCAGGTTTCTGTGACTGCTGTTTGTTCATAAAAAAAACTATATTAAGAATGGTAAAAGAAGCAAACCAGAAATACACTGAATTAATTATCCTGCTTTCTAAGAATCGTATTTTATAACCAAAAAAGCAAGAAGTGCAATGTAAAGCCTTAAGTTCTTAGCTGTTGGAGTACTTGTTCTCTTTTCCAAATACACTTCCTTTTGCCACAGGGGAAGTTGTTTTACTACCTAATGAAGGGGTTTCTACTTTTACATATTCAGATTAACATGTGGACTTCTTGCCTAGTGTTACATTGTTGAATAACTACCTGCTGGTGATGCAGAACTGTGAAGTAATCAACCCATTAATTAAATTTTTATCACCTTAGTTTAAAGGGCAAGGCTTCTACAGGGGGAAAAAAAAATCAAATGTGCTGCAGAATAGCCAGTCACCCTCCCTTGCCTTACTCCCTCCTTGGAATTGGTGAGGAGATGGCAGTTTATTGTTGTATTGTTTAATAAGAACTGAAAGTCAAACTGAGCCTCTAGCTGGGGGGAGTAGAAGGTAGTTTGCTTTCTTGTTTGTCTGAACCTTGGCCTGCTGGGTGGAGCATAAAGAATGCAAATATAGATTAAAAATATTACGGGGTACCAAGCAGTTGGGGGCAAGGGGAAGTCCAGTGTATATGGTGACTGCTCTTCAGACTTCTATGGTGTAGCTTGAGTTTACATACAGCTTTTTTTATACATGCTAATGAAAGCTCTAGCTAATTCAAAATTACGTAGCCAATTTCTTTCAGTTGTTGAAGTGTTTTCTTGTATACCATCTTGATTTTTAACTGTCTTGTGTCTTTTTCCCTTTATACAGAAAGATTCCAGCCAACCTGCTGAATGCAAACAACAGTAATAAGGAAATACCACTTGGAAGTGATATTTGAACAACTCTTAACAAAAATTTGGATACCTGGCCTGCAGTTCAGGATATTCCATCGCTGCAGCACAATCTTATTAACAATGCTTAAAATTAATTTGTTTTAAAATGCATGATTTTCACTAACTTTTCTTTATTGCTTAACATGTACAGTGGCAACTTCAATGCATTTGGGAAATAAGAGGTTTAAATAAAGCACACTCTACAGCCGTTGGTACACTGTAGCTACCTATGTCAGTAGGCCATTAGAGCCTTTTTCCCTATGCATAGGGAAATAGTCCAGACTACCAAGTGAGAATTATCCATTTTCTTGTCAAACATTGAAAATTGCAGAATAGCAACATACTGAGAAGCTAAAGTAAATGGATTACATGTCTGGTAGCTGAAACAGATAGAGCAATATGACTTTTTTGCTAGTTCCCTCTCCACTTTTTTAATGTTACTTGCAACCTACAAATTGAACTAGTGCTTGAGCAGCTTTAAATGTCATATTTATTATCTCAGTAAAACCAATTGAATTGAAGTAACTTTACTTCATTGAAGGGGTGTCATGTTTGAGACTTAGTTGTTCATCTTACTATTTATTTATTCATGTTTGTAAGTACTTTGACAGAATTAGTGCTTTTTAATAGTTTTAATATACTTGAAAATCTTCATATTTTGCGTACAATATGGGTACTTGTAAAACAATTTTAATTGGTCTCATTGTAGTAGTCTAGACAGAAGAAGTGAACTTGCATCAAAATGACAACTCTTCTGGATGAAGATCAGAATACAAAGGCCAAACTGTTGCTGTTGATGGAAGTGGGTTGCAGCCAAAGAAAATTTCCAGTAGTCTTGTTGCTTAGTGTCCAGCATGGAAGGACCTTTCACTATGAACACAGAAATTTATCAAATTTCAGTTCAATAAATCTGAAGTCTTGGTGTCTTACTTGCAACACTGAAATTATTCCATTCCACAGTTTGTTTTCTTTAAAGCTCTGAAGTCTTCAGAACTACCTTTTGTTGTTGTGTGGCACTTCAGGTACACGTTTCTAGTTTCAGCATCGGTTGCCAACCTCTGGGAGCAGTTGAATAGCAGCTGTATCAACACTGTGACCAGGCATGTAGAGTGCTCCAGCCTTACTTTACACATTTGTAACTTAATACAGTGTTTTCAATTTGTACAGAATAGATAGAATATTCTATTAAAGTTGTGAAATATGATTATTGGTGCCTGTCTGGTCCATGATATTTCCTAGGTTAAATGAACATCCCTTTGACTTTGGTAGTGAACAGTGCAGTGTTCGACAAAGGGCTGTGCCAGCTGTTTGGCCTCGCACAGCTTTTGTCTGATGTCCTGCTACATCCGTTGTTTGTCAGATGCCTAAGGAAAGGAGCCCTTGTAAATACTGTGTTGTGGAGTTCTTTGATGTAAATTGGGACTTTGATGTAAGTAAAGGGACTGGAATGTTTTATAGGATTTGGGATTTTTTGAAGGTCATGTCATTATTAAAGATTCCAGGTGAACTCTTCAATTTGGTCATGGCTTAAATGAGGTGCTGGGTGGTGTAAACTGGTTTATGACCTGTTAAGATAGCCTTATATCAGTATCTTGCAGTCAGGCAATGCATAGTGCTACTGGTCCGGTGACATAGTGTTAAGGCAGGAAGGAAGTGAAAGTGCAAATGGTTCTGGACTTGTATACTTAAAAAGTGAGTTTCCATAACCATTCAGTAGACTGTACTGTTACGGTAGTCACAAAGAACAGCATAAAGGCATGTCTGACAAAGGGAGGGATAATTAGTGGAGTTTGTTCACGTGCAAACTTGTTACTAAGAGTGCTAGTGATGCCAGGCACATGAAATAGAGGTATCTGGCCCGCCTTTTTTCTTTTTAGATCAAAAGAAATTGAATTACAGTTCCTCCATCCTAAAGAATGGTTTCCACTACATGGTTAAAGGGGAGTGCTGCTACCTGGAGATAAACATCTGCAAACTAGCACACTGAAGTAATTCATGTGCATGAATCCCAAAAGGCTTAACTTTAATTTTGGGAAAACGGGAAATTCCAGAACACAGAGCAAATGTGCCAGGATTCAGGGAGCACAATGAGATGGGTGGGTAATGAAGCTGCCTAGTGAGATGTTAGTCTTTGGAAGCAATGGGAGCCCTGAGCTGGGGTTCATTAGAGCAGAGTTAACACCAGTTGGCACAGCCTAATGGGAAACAGATCTCGTCAAAACCCGGCAGTGTTCTTGCTATTACAGATCTACCTGATAATGGTAAAGATGAACCTACCATAGAATTATCTGTTTTCAGGTAGTTATTTATAGACTTTGTCTACAGGAAAAGTAACTTAACAGATATTTGAACAGCTCAGCTTGTTCCTTTAGCAGAAGACAGTGTGAAGAACTGATGGGTTGGTTGTCAGGATGTCACAGCTGGACAAATCCAGGCTGGATGGTAAGTACAGGGAGTGTGGGTGTGCAACAAGAGGTGAGAGTCATTAACTGCTGGAAAAGATTAAAAAGGATCAATGTTGGTGTTCTCTGAAGACTGACATAGGACAAACTGAGCCCTGTGCAAAATGAAGGTGGGAAGTTTTAAAAATGGTGAGGTGATCCTGAAAAAGTGAGTCCACTTGCACACATGCCTGATTACCATCACCTCAACCTGATAAAGAAAGACCTGTGAAGTTTAGTCTGTGGGAACATGTTCTTTTGATGCAGTCTTTATGTCAGTAGTGTCTCATTTGAGGGGGAAAAAAAAAGCTTCACTTCTGGGTCTGAGAAGCAGCTGGAGGTGCTCCAAGCAAGATTAATTTGGCGTGTCGCCTGCTTGGGCTGCAGTGTGATTAATAGCTTCTCAGCACCTTGGTTGTCTAGGAAGAAAGCCTTGGAGGTACTGCCCTGCTGCCCTATCATACAGAAATGAATAGCAGATTTCTGCTTTCAGCTGAAAATCGGGGCCAGTGTGTGGCTTCTCAGAGGTCTTTTGCACAGCATTATGGTACCATCCTGGGAACTTTGTGTTTGGGATAACAGAGCTTTCAGTCTGATTTCAGCATGTTCAGTTATCTGGGGTTTGCTGTCTAGTTAGGATTTGTAGTACCTGGAAAAATGTAAATGGTCTCTGCGTGTTTCCGCTCTCCTTATTAAACACGCTTTTCCTGTTTTAAAATAAAGGAAACCTGTAATAAATTCATCCTCAGTTAAATGCTGCCTTGATGGCAGTTCCATAAGCAAATGAGGTCTCACGGAGGAAGCCAGCTCAGCATAGTGCAGTTCGGAGGAGGCCCACACTGCTAGAGAGGAGCACCTAAGAGGTCAGACTAGTTATGGCATGAGGAAATCACTCACTCCTTGCGAGCTCGGCGATTCGGGAGGTGAGTTTAAGATGCGAGACATGCCCCAGCTGCCTGATGCTATGAACTTGGCTTGAAATTTGCAATTTATGAAGCATCTTAGCTTGAGCCTTTTTGGAAACAATTGCAGCTCAGCCAGAAAGCTGAAGAAACATCCTTTCTAGTTGAGCCTATAAGGACAAGGATTATGCAGCCAGGTAGGGGACTTGGTTCCCCTGCTGATAGAGCATGTATTATGTGCCCCAAAGCCTTGCTATCACTAAACTTTGCCTGGTCCCATGGCGTTTTTTTGTCCACCAAGGTATGACTTTTGGAAAAAACATGAAGTTTACTTCTGGCTCCTGCAAATCTCCTCTTGATAGGTTGCTCTAAATGGCAATGTATTAGAAAAATAAAGTGCTGCATTCATGCTTCTTTACCCACTGCCTCTTCCCACAGGTAAATACCAGTACTACTTCCCAAATAAAGTCTGGGAGGCATTGAGTTAGTGTCAATATAGTATCTGCTCAGGAGTCCTCCCCAGAAGCTGAAGTCCTCACATTTTCTGCCTTTGTTGCCCATGTTTTTCACTATAATCATTGTGCAAAGAGCTCTATTGCTGTAGCCTGTGCATGGAAGAACCTTCATCCTTCCTTTCCCAAACAATTTATAGTCATCACACTAATAGCAGGCAGCGCTGTTTCTTTCCATATGCTCGTATTGCTGTCCTAAATACCTTCAGCCTCTTGCGGGCCAGGAAGCCCAAACAATAAACGCTGTAAGTCGTGCCGGTTTGACAAGCATCCAAGAAAAAAAGAGACAAAAATGGAAACAAAAAAAATGCAAGCCTGTATGCTGTTAATGCAGCATCATGTGAATGAAGCTGAGCTGCTCGCCAAGTGCCAGCCTTTGTTTCCAGACCGGCTTCCCTCTGTGCTTGTTCACCTCACCATTACACGAGCAAAAATGCTCGCTCCACCCAGCAGTGCACTCCTCTTGCACAAGCTGCCTTGCCTCCATTTTTTACCGTGGGAATTCAGACAGCTTGCGGGAATGTCAAACCAGGTTACTACAACCCAGCAAGCATCTGCTCCAATTGCCAGTGTAGCTCCACATGGCTCTCTGGCCCTGTACAAACCTTCCTAGTAACAGTCCTGTGCTGCCAAAAGCCCCTTCTAGCAAATTTCCCTTTCCTAAAGAGCCATTGTCAGTGATGCAGCGGCCTCTCATTGCCTCACCCCTGCCACACTGCTTTCCCATATCTGCAAGGTAAGCGTAACACATACCAGACTTATCCTAGTTTAAGAAAAGAGCTGAAGAGAAGGGAAATGGTAGTAAGGAAAGGAATGTGCTAATTACACACATGACCCTAAGGGGTAAATATAATAATTTTCTACTGCTTGGGGCAGAAGCGAAACAGCATGGGATGATGCTGGAAAAGAGGGGCCACTGGGTTATCACTGACGGAAATCTTGGCACTGTGCAAATACTCCTTGTGAGCTGTTAAACTGATCTTTTCATGAAGCAAATTCACTTTGGCAATTGTTGAGTCCATGTTCATCCACCTTTTAGGAGGAACTTGTCTCAGTGTTTTAGCATTAACACCTACTTGCCCAACAGTGGTAAGGTCGCACTTAGGAAGAGTTTGGGACCTTTTTCCCTTTTTTAATATCATTTTTTATTTCACCCAATTATCTAATCTTCCTTCTTCCTTTTCATGCTCCTGACTTCAGGCACATTTCAAACTCTTTAATTCACCCGGACAGAAAGAGTGTGAGAGGAGGAGGGCTGGGTACAAAATTATTACTGGAGCTGCTACCAAAGCAAGCTCCTGAAGCTGGCAATGGGATATAACTCGTTGGGGGAGTTACAGCACTTGCTGTAAAGGTCACGTAGAGCTCCTGCACACAAGTAAATAGTTCAAGGCGTTTTGATGCAGAGAAAAAACAATTAAGATATAACTGCTGCTGACATTCCCCTAAGCCGTTTCATCTCTTACTGCTTCAAAAAAGCAGGGAAAAACAAATTATGTACTTTCAATCTGAGATTTATATAGGATGAATTGTTGCTTAGACTATGAAAAGATCAAAAAGGAGATCTTTGAAGGCAGAGATCACCTACAAAGAACACTGGACTGCTATTATTCCAAAAAAAAAAAAAAAGAAAAAAAAAAAGAAAAATAGGTTAATTAGCACAATTCAGGTTGAAACATAGGCAAGTGCAGCGTGTGCAACGAAGTGTTCTCTAGGGCTGCTTGCTCAGGCGTTCCAAAGCTGAGCAGCAAGAGGGTAAATCACTGAGCCAGCATCTCATGCAGGAGCACTTCAGCACTGCATGTATATTCAGCTCCATGCTTGAGGACTTGATAGAGCTTCTTTGGCTGGAAATTCCTGCGGCCATGGAGATGGCTTGGTTTGTGTCGGGATCTCCTGGCCAAGGAGAAGAGGGGATGGAGCCCTCCCTCCTGCTATCCCCAGCTTCATCCTGTGCCTTCTGGAGACCAGGAATTTCAGTCCATTTCCCACAGTGAGGCCGAAGAGGCTGCAAATGCCCTGGTTCATTTCAGACTGAACCCCTGACATCTCATTACTGTTAGGGCTAGGAACAACAAAAGACAAGCACTCTGAACATACACGCCCGCCTCGCAGAGTGAGGTCAGTGTGGTTCCCAGAACCAAGCAAGGGTGGGAACTGCCCAAGTGGGTGCTCCTGGCCCTTGCAAAGGGCAACCACCAGCTTTGAAGCTTCCCTGAGAGAGGCAGAGCTGCAGTAGCCGTCCCAGCTCCAGCCCAGTGAGCCCCTGGCACAGGGACTTTTTGGCCGGCATGGGGAGTGCTGCCCCAAGTTTTGTTCTCCATCCCTGAGCATCTCTCCTCTGCACTTGGCCCTGCCTTCAGGTGCAGAACATGAGAAGGAGGAGGAAGAGGAGGCAGCCTGGCCTCCCACCATAGCATGCAGCAGCCTCTCCAGCACCCAGTGCAATCAGTCCACAGGGCTTGCTTGGTGCGAGGAGCCCGCCAGGGCCGTTTCACCTGGGTTCGGTTTCAAAGCCAGCCCTGATGAAGACGTTGGGTGAAGGCAAAGCAAACAGACACCGTAATTGCGGTGTGTGCTTTCTCATCTCCGTGGCAAGTTGCAAAATGTGCCGCCTCCTCCCTTGTCAGCCGGGCTTTAATTGGCTTTAATGAAGAGGCAATTACATGATTTCAAGTTTTAATTAAAGGGGGTGGAGATGCATGGGAGGAGGGGACCAGCCCCCTTCGAGTGTGTTGGTGGCACCACAAGAGATCCTTGTGCATGGTGTGCAGTAGGGTTTGGGGGGAGGCTTCCCCGTCATCCCACTGGGCTGTCAGGGCTTTGCTGGGGGACTCCAGAGTGACTGGTGAGAGCAGACCGAAGCCAGCTGCCTCCCAGCCATGCTGCTGGCACTTTCGGATCCCGCCCCAGCACCCCCAGGCAAGATACAATCAGCTTTTTTTGGTGTTGGAGCCAGCACATCAAAGGAGCAGAGAACAGCTTAAAAAACCCCAACCCCCAAAAGACCTCTGATGCCAAACCAAGCCCTCCCCACACACAGCACCAGCCAGAAATGCCTCCTGGATAAAGTACTGAGTGGTTGGTGGCAGGAGGAGGAGCTGCTGGGGTGGGAGAGGTGTTTGAAAGCTAAAGTGAGGCCACAATTAGGAGCTCAAAAAGTCATTTTAATCTATTCTGTTCTGTTCACTCTAACTAATGCCAAGCAACAGGCAGCTGCCCTCTGATAGAAACACCCTCATGGTGAGCACCAAGGTGGGACTGACAACCCCAGCCCAGCTGTGCATTTTTCCTGTTGGCACCGTGTTGCCTGTTGGTCCTAAGGTGTGACCAGGGAGGGAAAACCGGAGGCATGTGGTAGAAATCTCCCTTGGGAAATGGTGATAATTGCAGGGGCTGAACTGCTGGCTTAGTCCCACAGTGCCTCTATGTTTTATTGCTCTCTCTGGCAGCCAGGAGGCCAGAGATTTGGCCCTAACTTGGTCCTCTGTGCTGGGATGTTCTTCCTCCTCATGTTTCAATGAAACATAATCGCTTTATGACTTCCTCCCGACAGAGATAAAAGAATTATTCAGAAAAGCACCAAGTGGCTTTGTGGCTGTGCTGTGCCCGCGGCGTTTCCTCTGTCCCTGGACAGCACTGCTGGGCTTCCCTTGGCTTTCAGGGGCGGGTGGCCTTGGGACCACTGAGCTGCCCAGCTGGGTGGCCAATGCTTTTCTGCCCTGCAGAGAAGGCAGGGAGCCATGGCTGCCACCTGGCCAGGTGACACTTGAGGCAGTGGGGCTCCAGGGAGGAAAAGGGGATAAAAAAGGGAAAGAAATCAAGGTCCAAGGTCTTTCTGTGCAATGATTGATTCACCTGCTTGACAAATATACCTGGGGTTGGATATGGAGGGCAGGCTGCTGTGTGGGCAGGCTGAGTCACCCTGGCTGCCACATGGAAGAACAAGGTTGCCTTTCACCAAAGGGAAGTGAAACTTGCTTTTTTACATGCACACGTGGGAGCAACATGCAAGAGCTGGGACGGGTCCATCAGTCAGTGCCGAGCCAGCAGCCTCCTCCCTTTGAAAGCTGGGGCTGGGATCCCAACCCTGGCTCCCCGCCAGCCCCACACAAACACAAATCTCCCTGCCTGCCCGCCCCCTTTGCCCCTGGGGTCCCAGATGCTCTACAAAAGCTCATCAACCTGGACACCTGAAGCAATCTTTGATCGCAGCCTGCCTTTGCAGAGGGAACTCTTGCAGTGACACACAACCTGCTGATCTCCTAGAGAAATGCAGTCCTCCAGGGATAGCAGTGTCCCCATCCCAATTCCCAGCTCTCTCACAAGATAAGACCTTTTCCTGTCTTCTTTCATTGCTGTTGGATGTGAAATAATTTACAATTCAAGATGTCTCGCTGCAACTTCTTGTGGAGAATGGAAATAAAACCACCCTCCTACATTTCAGGCTGGGGAGCAGGGTCCAGCAGTATGCTGGTATCAGCAGTGCTGGGCATCTGCTCTTCTCTTGGGGCAGCCCCTTCCTCATTCTCATCACCACCAGTGTGCTGGTGTAGCCAAAGATAGGCAAGGGTGCCCCGGGCTCCTGCCCTGGTACCTCATGTGACGGCGCTGGTCGCTGCGCATCTGCAGCCGGTGTGCACACAGAAATAAATGGCTTTTGGGAGAAAACATGGCCATGAGAAACCTTGGGTGAAATACAGTATCTCACCCTGCTACCCACTGTGGTGACAGTGTGGGCTCAGAATCACTGGGAAGGTCTTTTTCCTCCATGGTAACCCAGCACTGCACATCTTCCATTTGGGAGTGCTCCTGAGCATTCTCCCATCAGGGGCTCTTCTGAGCATCCCATCCCGATCGGGGGATCTCCCTTCCCTCCGCTGGAAAGCACCCAAAGTCCTCAGAGCCACAAAGCTGGCTCATGTGTCCAGGTGTTCCCATTCCTGAACTTGGGGCAGTATGGACACCCCGAGATGCCTTTGGGGGATTGGGAAAGATGCAGTGACTTGGGCCACCCAATACCTTCATCACCTGGCAATGACCTTTATTGTAAATAACAGCCATTTAATTAATAACCACGCCAATGCAATCACCATTCAGTTCCGAGCAGGGTAAAGCAAAACTGTCCCACAACACTACCACTACAGCCTTTGCTTCACACTGTGAGAGGAGCAGCAGAGGCAGCAAGTGAGGCACCACAGGGTGGTAAGCGTTTGAGTGACTGTGGCTGAAGGAGATTTCTGTATGCAGGTGTGGTTGTGCTCCCCGTGCCCCAGCTCACACTTAGGAGCTTTCTCATGGAGGCGGCAACTGGCTTTTGACAGCAAGCGAAGCAGGAGCGACCATGAGTCAACAAAGATAAGGGTCAAGCTCATTCTCTTATCAGCCACAGGGAGAGGCCGAGCTGCAGGCTCAGAGTGCGGCAAACAAATATGCTCAGAGGGAGCCAAAATCCCAGTGCCAGGGAGACCTCTGCCCAGGGGACTTGCCCATGGCGTGCCAGGGGCAAATACCCAGTTTTATTCTTTGCTTGCCTGTTTCCCAGCAGCGGGTGATGATGATGATGATGATGATGATGATGATGATGATGATGATGATGATGGGTTTTGGTGGTGCTGAGAGCCAAGTGGCGCCGATATGGCAGTTAAATAAGTGGTGGGTGGTGAAGCACCTGCATGGCTCCCTGCATGGTGCTTGGCTGTTGTCACGCATTGCTGGAGTGGGTACAGATAAGTCCTCTCTGGATAGCCAGAAGAGAAGGAAGAAAGCAGATGGAATCACTGAGATTAAGCATTTCTCTTGTTTTCACATAGTTTTGTACTTCAGGGTCGTATAATACAAGCCAAGGATGGAGAGGTATCTGTGTGAGCCCAAAGAGGCTTTAGAAAGACCCTGGCAGAAAAACTGGGCTGTCAATGTCTGTGTCCGAAACTCCAGCCTCATCTCCCACTATTTGGGCCAAGTGAGTGATTTGCTATTTTTGTTCATTAGTTTCATTTTCACAAAGCACGCACACTCACAGATATGCTCCTCCCTTCTGAAGCTGCCCTGCCCATGTCCCCTCTGGCCTCTAGCAGCCCACCACAGCTTTTGCTGCAATCACAGATCCCACAGTTCTGGCCAAGGGTTTCCAGTTATGCGAAATGCATCCAGCTCTGTGACTTTGACTCCTGCCCTAGCAAGACTGGAAGAATGACTTAGTCATCCCGGCCGCCTGCCAAGGCACTTAACTCATTTTGCTCCATTTGGAGGTTATTTCCTGGCTCCCAAGGCTGTCTGGCCAGCAGGATTCAGCACTTTGAATATCCAATAGTCAATACATAAATCGAGGAAGCAAGGAATTTAGAGTGTTTTATTCCTGTTGTACCAACCCTTCTGGCTACAACACTTCTAGAAAAGGTCAGATAAACCTATCCCAGGGTGGTAAATGCCAGTCAGTGCTACCTGCCTTTGCTTGCAGAAGGGATCCCTCTTCTAAAGGACACCAGTTCATAGCTACTCTTCTATGACATTCGGCCCAGCGAGCACTCAGCAATTCATCACAGTGAGGGGGTTTCTGTATTTTAAGCTATTAGCTTAGAGGCTTATGCAGCATTAGGAGCATTCCTGTGTTTTCAGCTCAATGAAAGTAACTTTTCCTCCCACAGCTGTACCAGGCACTGGACTAAAGCCCCACTGAGCTGGTGGAAGGGGAAAGTGTGGGTGCCAGGTCCCCAGAGAAACCCCCAGGAAGGGGGGACAAAGTTGCCCCCAGTAGAGCAGTGGAATAGCCTCCTCCAAGCAATACATCCCTGTCCCCCGATCCCATGTGCATACCCATGGCTGCTTTCTCTCCCTGCTCATTGCACAGGGATTTTAACCTGTGCTCTGGCTGCCCTGGCTCTAGGGAGGTTTATTTTTGGCTCGTCCCTGGGGAGCTGAGCCCGGCCAAGGTTACGTGCCAAGTGCCCTCATTTCCTCCTCTTAACTGCCTCCCTGCTTTATCACAAACTTTCTCACTTCATCTTTTTTTCCACTCATAAAGGCTGCCGTCACTTGTGCCTCCAGCAGCACTGGCTGCCCCAAGGCCACCAGACTACCAGGCCACTGGGCCACTAGGCTCATGCCCATCTCCAAAGCGTGGGCTTTTGCTCTCTTCACAGAACACACAGAGATTTCTGCAAACCCATTTCTCCCCACCACCAAAATATGGCTTCTTTAACAGGGCGGAAAAAAAATCAGATCCTCAGCTTCTTATGACTTAGGATTTCCCTTTCCCACCTCCTGGTTCAGGCAAGCAGCACATGGGCTGTCAGGAGGAGAGTAACGGCATCACTGGTGCTGGCTGCTTTCCCCAGCCCTCAGCCCATCCCACCTTACAGCAGCACAAATGGGCTCAGCCCCAGGACCCAGGGCTGGGACATGCCCTGAGCTACTCATTGCAAATGTTTGCTGAGGTGGGGCTGGTTGTTTGAATATGAGACAGGCTGAGTAACTGGCAGGAGAAAAAGAAAATTTGGCCTTTACATACTAGTCCCATCAGCAAGCATTAACTTGGGCACTGCAGAGCAAGTGGGCTGCCACTATCCCCCACTGTACGACTCAAAATGCAAAGGCCAGGTACAAATTGGGTGGCACCTAGAGTTTATACACACCAAATTCTACAGCTCATGGCTGTTGAACCCACTCCCTTGCTGAGTTCAACTCCAGTTTGAACTCATGCACCTTTATTTGGTGATTGGAGTGGGGAAGTAAGACAGCGACAAGTTATATGTGGGAAAGTAAATCAAAACTGGAAAAATACACATTGCTGATTCCCCTTCTCCTTTTGATCCCATAGTTCTAGGACTTTTTCTTTTTCATGGTTTTGAGTTTTCATTGGAGTGCCTGAAGCTGATGTATGGAAACTAGTTTCAGTTTTTAACCCACCTTATCAGACATCCGTTTCCACCCAGCCTTCCAGGTGCTGCCTGCAAGGGAATGCGGCTTCCTTTGGTTCTGCTGGCTGTGGGTGTGGGTTTATAGTGGGGAGCAGCAGGGTAGTGGTAGCAGATAAAGGTCACAGCAGTGGGAACACTGACAAGGAGGCAGAAGGCCTCTAGAGAGGACAGCTGGCATCAAAAACTTCTCTCCACACCTGTCACGAGGCAGTATTCCAGCTTCATAAAGAAAATCTGGTGGCCAAAGCATGGTGATGTGCAGCATGACAACAGTGCTGCCACACATGCCACCTGCCCAGGAGGGAAAGGATGTTCTTCCTCTTCCAGCTCCTCCCCATGGCCTGGCCCTGGCCACTGCTGGGAATGAATGATGCCGTGGAGGGTTTTGTTTGCGACAGCTCTCCAGCCTGCCCAGAGACAGGAAGTATGGACAGCACTATGACCTCGTCTTCTCCCCCAGCTCCCTGAAGTTTGAAGATGTGGTTAGATGGTCCTGCGACGCCTTTCAGTGTTTACTCATAAAGTTACACACTGTTAGTCCAAAAATAAAGCAAGCCAAAAAGCAGAAGGATGTGACAAGGAGGGAGCTCAATCATCTGCTGGCAGGACAGCCAGGACGGAACACCAGGACATGTACCACACTGACGCCAGGCAGCACAATCCAGTGATGCACCTGAATGTGACGCAGGACATCCCACTTGTATGTGCTGGAGTGTCCACACGTAGATGAAAGTAGGGAAAAGTTGGTTAAAAGTCACTTCACTGATCCGCACAGATTTGAAAAGGGCAGGTTATCTGGAGCAGTGACTTTCATTTTGGTGCGTGGTGTCGTCACGTTACTACAAGGCCTGGCCCTTCATAATATCTCCTAAATGTTAGCGCTGTAGCACACCACAGTAATAAAAGTCTGGCTGATAGCAGGCAGGTGCTGTCAGGCTGAATGGCATGAGTTGTAATCACCGAAGACTTCACATGCAAAGAACACACCAGCGTCAGTCAGGGCTGAGGTTTCAGACATTTATCACTGCTGCTGCAAAATAAAAATCCCAAATATTTATCCCGACAGACTTGGTTTGGGAAATTGAGCAATTTGGAGGGGGAATGTCCCATCATTTAAAAATCATCAGCTGTAAGCTAAGCCATGTCCTGAGGTTATTAGACATGAAAAACTGTTGACGGTGTTCAAAGGGACCAGTAAATAACCACATAATTCAGGGTAGCACTTGGCAAGCCACTGATTTTCCCATGCTCTTGGCAGAAGTCTTATTGAGAGGGAAGTACTGAGTCACCACGGGTCCCACGGCAGCCACACGATGGGGCTTTCTCCTCCCCACTGACATAAGTCTCAAGGCATTCATGGTTCCCCCTATGATGCACAGAGAGCTGTTTCGTAAAGACAGTCCTGACAGGCTATATGCAGGTCTGCCAGCATTCAGACAGAAGCCTTGGATCAAACTCAGCTTGTTAAGTCAATACCCTCCTTGCCCCTCTAAAGATGCATTTGGGTGCCTCCGAGACCTCTGACCGGGGAACTGTGCCTAGCTACACACAGAACTTGCAGCAACTTTCCACCTATTGTAATCCTGACATATGTGCTTGAAATTGGGCCAAGAAGCTCAAAAATATATGTATTAGGTGGGGGACCAGACCAGCTTGCACAAGCTGCTTTTTATTCATTGTTGTTGGTTTGTTTTTTGGTAACCAGACCAAGCCCCTATTCAGTGTTCAAGAGTGGGGAACATACTACATACATGATCATGGCCAAGCTGCTGGGGAGAGACAGAGGACATGCTCCCCCTCTCCAGTTTTTAATCCCAGTATTGAACTGAATGCCTGAAGCCCTCCTAGGCAGGCTTGAGTTGGCCCATACCCACCCTTATTTGGCTGTCTCCTTCAGAGCACAACCAAGGACTGGCTTACTGGAAATTGCATCTTTTTTCCCCAGCCCCTCACGCCTGCTCTATGACTGTCTTCAGCAGTTTACAACATGTAATGGTAACACACTGAGTCAGTGGGATGAGACATTTCAAGCTGCTTAGGAAAAAAAGAGTCTTAGTCAGATAAATATTAGTAAATTGAGCAAGCGGTGCTACGTGATATTGCTGATTAATGCATGGCTTACGTATGGTACAAAGAAATTTCTCACAAGTTGAGCAAATATGCTTCCTCTGCTTCCCTTGTTTAAATGAACCCAAAAGCTCCAGCCTTGCTGTGTTTTATTCGCTGTAATCATTAAACAAACAACTTTGGTGGCCTTCATCTCCCTGGCTGAGATCGTTCTAAGTGAAATATGCCTACGAGAAGGGCTTCTTCACCTGAACTTGGCCATCTTTGAGTGAATACCTGAGCTCACTTTGTGCTCATAGAAAGGTCAGAACACCCCCAAAGTGAGACTGAGACCCCTCACAGGGTGGCTCCATCTTGGACAGCTGCCACTGATGTGGTCAACATCCCTACAAGACGTCCTGCCTGCAGAGGGACCGGCACCCACCACTTGACCATAGCTTTTGGGGTGACCAAGTGGCACTAATTCCTCCCAGAACATTTCTGAAAGAGGAGAATAATAAGGAACTATAACCAAGAAGTTCCCAGAGATATTCTGGAATAGTCCAATTAAAAAACCAAAAACAAAAACCAAAAAAAACCCCAACGTTTTGAAGAGTCTGAAAATGCAAAAGTAAAAAAAAGTGTGAATTAACCCCTGCTCCTCATGACCTTTCCACAGTAGCAACCCACACACTTATGGCTATTTAGGTGGGATATGAGAACGGATTTTCCTGGAGACACTACACTGCTAGCTATACATGCCTATGGATACAGCTACACCCTCATATAAACTTAGAGGGCAAAAATTTACAATGCAAAAGTGTATGTTTCTGTTACTAATCAACTTCAGATGGCAGGATTAGGATTATAACGCCAAACCTGTAAACCAGCTTTTTTCTTTACAGATGTCATATTTAAATTCTCATAATAAACAAAGTTCCATGGCCTTGAGCATCCACTTTTCTCTGCTACCCAATATGCCAGCATAACACCAGTGAAATTAGAGGTCCATCTCCAGGGACAGACCCCTCAGACAGAAGATGCACATCTCTGGAATTAGAGAGCAACAACAGGAATAAAACCATAGTGACAACGGGAATAAAAACATGGTGACAACGGGAATGCTGCTACCCTGCAATGGCTGATAGCTGCAGCATCATCTCCCACATCTTTCTGGAGGAAGATGCAACCCTGCGGCCAGCCAGGGACCTGGGCAGGGTAATACACTGCCAAATCCCTCAGGAAAGCTAGCAGTTCCTGCTGATGGGCACGTGGGGAGAGCCGCAGAGGAGGGAATCGCCCGAACACCTTTTTTTTCCATGTTTCCTTGGTATGAGCCCAACCCATCCGCAGCCTTGACCTCAGACCGAGGGTTCCTCCTGGCAGCGCCTGCGTGGCTGCTGTCTGTGTTACCATGACTCACGTAGCTAAGGCAACCCGATGTTGCCAGCAGCAAGCTAGATGACGGCTCAGACTCTGAAGTGATGATCAAATCTTTCTCTGGAGCAGGCACACATTGAAGGGGCATGTGCCATGGCAGAGCCAGTGACCCAGCATGCAAAAGCTGGCATCACCAACCCATCTATCGTGTGTGGTCATCTCATCTCACACCCATAAAAGAATCCCTGTACACAACACACACAAATACAGTCACCCCCCCACAGAGACCCTAATGCTATTCCCTTCACCTGGGAGAGGGATGAGTCCCACTAACATGCCAAACTGCCATGTAGGCTTTTAAAAATGCCCTTACTTGAACAGAAATTGCTTTGGGGTGAAGCAAAGCATGGTATCAGCATCACTGGGGAGTGTGGGAAGGGGGAGACGGCCACATGGGATGAAGCTCCAGTGTACGAATGTTAGTGTATTTCCTATGTCCTCGCCCTGGTTAACACTCCCCACTGTGTCATTTCCCCCCCCCCCCCCCCCTTTCTAAGAAGAAAGAAAAAATCCTAAATTTTCAGATTCCTTCAAACCTGTATTTGGTAGGTAACGAAGGGCTGGGGCTGACTGACTTTTTGGAATGCCACCACAGGCATGGTGATGTGGGGGTTTCACGGAAAAAAATCACTTCTCTTGCTCTTGCTGCTAAGCTGGTAACACAGGTAAGCCAAACTAAAGCTGAACTAAAGGCAGCAACAGATTTCTCTTAGCCACTAGACCCAGCCTGGGCAAAGACAGCAGCAGTCACCTGAACTGCAATCACCCAGAGCTCCTATTAGCTAAAGCTGGGTCATGGCCCTTAACCATCCACTACCTACACTCAGACCACACTGTGACGCTCTTCCCATCATTGTCCCAAGATTCGGTGTCACGGTATGGTGCAGGGCTGCACTGCATCTCTTACCCCTCTCCCGAGGTGCACTGGAGATGAAATTAGCACTCTGCTGTCAGCTCCTCACCTAAGTTCTCAACCCTTATTATTTAAAAAGTAAAACAATAGCTATATTTTTTCCCTTTTCCAAGCAAAGATATTGCTGTATACTTCTAACAGTAGCAACCAGCTACCGCGGCATCCACTAGGATCGGGGCTGTGCTACTTGTAAGCAATTGCCACGTTTCCCAGGTCAGATGGCACGAGCTCTTGAAACTCTCCAGTCTTTTCCAAGACATCTTCCCATAGGAGGCTGCCCACGAATCCACTTTGCTGCCCACTTTGGGTTCAGTTAGAGTCGCTGTTACTTCCTCATTGGTAAATAGGCTTTAAAGCCTACTTTATGGAATTTTTTGCATGGTCGCAATGCTAGAGACCTAAAATTACACTATTTCAATGTACTGAATTTTTCTTTCATGTGGTTATCCACTCAACAAGCCCATGCTACGTAAAAAAGCGGCGCTTTCCTACAATGGGCATACACTGGGAGCCAGGGTCCCGGTTCTGCAAGAACCTACCTTTTCTACAGTGTGAGCAATACTTTAATGTTTTTTCTCCTAATAAGCTTCAATTTTTCTAGCAGTTTGGGGGCAGTGCTAAGACAAGATGACTGCGGTGACAACCGTGGGAGGCTTTGAGTTTTCAAAAATGATGGATAAATGCAGAAGAAAAATCACTCAGATGAAAGCAAAAGCAGAAAGACAGAGACCAAAGTGGGCTGCTGACCCCGCATCCACACATGGGAGTTTCATTTAAAAGCAAATTCAGGTTTTTTTACTGGACCTTTTGAAGCAAGGTGTGTGCAAACATGCCAAGTCCTGCAGCCTTTCCACACCGGGAGCCTTCCTCCAGATGTTTCTTCCATGCTCCTGACTTGCTGCCTTGGGTTTTTTTTCGCTCTTTTTGAAGTGGTGTCCCATTTCCTGTGCACAAAGACCATTCCTTGTTGTATTTTGGAGCCCAATTAAAAATAACATAATGATTTCTGCTTAAGATCCAGCTCTGCTCCTGGCTGGCTCCAGCTCCCTTTTTCTTATGGCACCTTCTGGGGCATATCATAATATTGTCCAGAAAATGGAGATGTGCAGCCTAATTTGAAGTCAATCTGTTTAGTTCCCTTCCCTAAAACAAACTTAAACCAAACTAAAAAGTGAGTTACAGTGCTGACTTTCAAGGAAAAGCCTGCTGCTCTTCCCATGCTACATGTATGGTCTACAGCGGCCCCTCAACCCACGAGCAGTGATGGCCAGCATGGCCTTCTCAGGGCAGTGCCAGCCCATCCCAACCTGAGAAGCTCAGCCAAACCATTCCCAGCTCATTTGTCAATCCTGGAAGCATCGCTCAGCTCCCCCTTTGTTCTGTCCCTCCCCACAGATGTGTGCTCTGCTGCAAATTATCAAAGCGTGGTTGTATGCTCCAGCTGCTGAGTGATTTGCAGCGGAAACGAGTTTGGCTGTAGCTCTGATTTGTCCCCGGGAATGAGTTCTGACCCTGCCGAAGTCCCTGGGAACACTGCCAAGCTCTTCAAAGGGGCCAGGCCTCACTTTGTAAGCTCACCTCTGTGGTTTGGCTTGCAAACACCTACAGCAGTGTCGGTCATTCAAGAAAGATGATGGAGGTGAACAGGACTCAAAGTCCAAAGGGCAATGCTGCAAAAAGTATGTAGCTGAGCAAATACTACTTTAGAAACAGCATGAATAAGTTCATTCAGCGCAGCCCTGCCCTCAGCAGCAGCATCAAGGCAGTGGCTCGGAAGCTGGATCAGCCTTGTGTCAACTATTGTAAAAGGGTGACAAAATGAATGGTGTACAAGAGGAAGGGGCTTCAGGCTTGCACATGCTTCTCAAATATCACCTCCTGCCGTTACAGTCTTTACTGATTTCCCCATGGTACTGGGCACTGACCAGACCATAATGAACAGTGGTGTCCTTCTGGGAGGAGGGAGTGGGCTGGGGAGAAGAAGATGGGATAAACCCAGTGATTGCAAGGGAAAACAAAAAAGGTAAGGGGGAGCAGTGTTAATGCAAAACTGGAGAAATGGGGTGGCCCAAGGAAAGGACTCAGGGAAGGCTAATGATGGTGGTGATGGAAGGTCGGAGCCGGCTGGATGCAGGGCCTCAAGTGAAGTTGGTAGGCTTGGCCAGGTCCTGGCTGAGCCTCTTGGCATGACTGGCTTAAGTCAAATGACCATGGGAGGTGGCAGCGGCCCATCACACGTGGGGCTTAGATCCCTCTGTGCCAGGTAAAGATGGTGCCAGTGCAGGCCTAATGGGGCAGAGATGCCCAGGTCCAGGACCACAAGTTTTGGGAGCATCATGTGCCCCAGTGTGGACCTGATAAGCGGCAAGGGAATGTTAGAGGGGCAAGACGGGGGTGCATCAGGTCACATTGGCCCTATCCCTGCTGGGCAGAGGAAACACGGAAGGGGGCAGAGCCGGGGCACCCAGCGCCCCCTCCTTCACTCCCGGGACCCCCCCCTGCCCCAGCCCATTGCGGACGGCCGGCGGCAGGCGGGAGCGCGGCGGGG